>VZRL01003250.1:264855-302907 GCA_013397895.1 Origma solitaria
TATATGAATATTAAAAATATGAAAAATGGTCAAACAGGACAATAGCAGCAGTTTTGTATGTCCTGGGACAGCTAGGAGGTCTCTATTACAAAATGCAGGATATCACTTTCCTTGGAGCTGAATTTTCTACCTAAAACCAAGTGCTGACCAAAGCTCCCTGCTTTTAGTCCTGCATTCACTTGGGCTGTTGGAGCAGCAGTGAAAATCTCTCCACACTGGGGCAATTTGTAATTTATTTACCTGAGACTTCCCAGTTCAGTGTAGTAGCTTGGTTTTAAAACCAAGGAAGCTTTGAAATTATTTTCCTGTTTGAGAGATTCCAGCAGAGTAAGAAAGTTTAGAAAAGATAAAGTCCAGAGAGACAGGTGGAGGGAAAATGATCTTGAGGCTTCCAAGCCTGTGATTGTAATATTTAGTTTGCTTATTTCTGACTTCGTTGCAGGTACAATACTGACAATTCTGTTCTCATATCACTAATTTTAACTAGCTCTTTCTCCAATTAAAAGTTCCATTTTTTCTATTGCTGCAGTTCCATGTTGTCACTTCTGCCTTTCAGAATATAGCGCTGTAGCTCCTTCTTGGCCCTCTTATTAGTCAAATTGAATATTTATTAATTACATCTTTGTTCTTGCAGAAGACAACATAATTCCTGTATAGGAGTGGACCCTAAACTCTGACCCTGAAGCATCAGATTCAGGACAATCCCTACAGTTTAGCCTTTGTGCACATACAGTGCCATCTAATTGATGTTTCCATGGGTCTAGATTTATTTATAGCTTTCATGTATTGCATAATTAGTAAGTTGGGGCCTCATTTTTTATTCATCTTGCTCTAATTTTAGTACGATTTATTTCGTCGGCATCAATGGTGTTACTTCCTCACATATCAATATTAGACTCTGTATTATTAATACATATATAAATATTGCAAGGATTATTTAATGCTTCCAGGACTGATTTCAGATATGTGCTCTCATTTGCATGAGAGAAAAATCACTCCTCAAGTGTTTTCAGCATCTCTGTTTTTATTGCTTTAAGGTGAAAAGACGTTGTGTTTGTGAGTTTATTTCTCTCATTAAAATGATCGCTTGGTATTAAAGAAAAAAAACCAAACCACCTCCAAACTATATTTCTTAATGGGATGAATTCACATAAACAATTTGTTTCATTAGGCATACCTGTTACTAGATCACTGGAGATATTAAAGCATCTAAATCAATTTCTTAAGCAATTCCACATCATATCCTGTTTCAAATGTTAGTGCTCCGCTAAATGAACAGTCTGAGAGCACAAAGCTGAGGGGTAGCTTCTAATAACACACAAATGCTTCTGCACTGCATTGCTCTATCAATTTGGGTCTCCAGGGCTGTGGCATTTTGTTTTCTGATTGCTTTTATTTACTGTATCTGTTTAGATTCATAATCAGGGCAGCCCTGCTGGTTACAATAAAAAGCTTTATCAATTTTTTGTATAGAAATTCTACCCTAAAAATAACAGCATATAAATAGACTTTTAATCTCTGCTGTGATGTTTGTACACACTTATCTTTCTTTTCTTTCATACCCTAATTAGTTGCAGTTATCTTACTTTCAGTAAGTAGACAAGTGATAATTATAAGAATTCCTATCCTGATTCTGATCTAACATTTGTCAGTTTTACACCACATTGCATCACTGACATTCCCAGCATTAATTCAGAACACCAAGATCAGGAATTTATTGCTTAATCTACATCACTATCTCTACCCCCACATTTTAAAAAAATTACATATTTCTTTGAACTAAAGAGATTTGAAATCATCTTCCCTGTTTTAGACTAACATCATTGCTCACTGTTGTTCAATATTAATTATGCTGAGTATAATTAATGTGCTTTCAGTGTCTTCAGGAGAAGATCCCCTCTGTGATGTCTGTTCCTGTAAATTATCCAGTGCCAGGGAAAGCTGGCCAGCCTTGGGGTCAGGTGGCACGGCCTGTCCATAAAAGTGAGCTCCATGTGTGATCATATTCAAACTGCTTTTTGGGCTCAGCCCTGGCCTGAGCTAATCCACCAAACTGTTCACCTGAGAGTTTTTGGGGCTCCTTGTTGGTGGGGCTCAGCCCAGGGCAGGCAGGCAGTTCCACTCAGCTGAGCCTGGCACGGCAGGCTTTGGTTTATCACACACACAGAAGCTGCAAACCAAAAACGTAGGAGCAAAAACTCGATGGGAGCCATGGAAAGATGTCAGAAACAGCCCTCAAAGTACTTAAGTGAATTTCCACTGAGTTCATTCTAGTCCAGCCCTAAAGATGATACAATTACGTGTATTTTCCAGAAAATTGAGAACTTCCATTTGTATTTTTTCCTTCTCACCCCACACTTATCCCTGAACTGGTGACTGTGCAGCTGAAAGGTCTTTGGCCCCTCTGAATTCCCTTGTATAAAGTAACAAAAATCCAAAATAGATCCAAAGTCACTTCTTTCTCACAGGGAACCTCATGCATTGAGGCCTACAGAGGATGCTGAAAAATTTGTTCAGCTTGCAAGGTCCCATCTCTTTTCCTTCCAATTCTGGCTGTGCAGATATTGTTCAAGGCCTTCATCACATCCTTTTGGGGAGAGGCAGGCAGAGGAAGAAGAAGGGCAGGTCACACAGCTCTGCTTCTGAGATCTGGGGCTCTGCTTGTCAAACTTCACTCTGGGACTGTGCCTTCCAACTCTGCATTTTTGCTCTGTGCCCTTTTAGACACCACTTTGTCTTCTGTCTGCAAAATTCAAACCTGCTGTTTAAAAAAAATAAGAAAAGGAAAAAAAAGAAAGAAGAGAAATAAGGTTCCCATTTTCCTCCCACCAGCACTGATTTAGCATGTCATGAAGGATTATTTTTTCTCACCTTTGGAAGGAGGCTGAATGACCAGAGAGGAAGAAAAAGTCATTAATTCTTAAAGGCCAATCACCCTCTGGCAATTCCATCATTTATTGCTCTCCCTTATTTCTCTCTATTCTCTCTCTTTTGTGGTTTCCTCTCTTGGTTTTTTAACTCCTTTCCTGTCCATTGTTTGGGTTGAAAAATAAAACCAAACCAAAACAAAAACCAACACCCCCTTACAAAGGCTCTCTGGCTTCTGTAAAGTACAAATCTATGGTTTATGCAGAATAAAATCATAGAAATTGCATTATGTAACAGAGCCCTTACAGAAAATTGAATTTTTAGCAGTGCTGTCAGTGGAAAGGCTTCTGCTTTTTTCTCTCATTTGAACCACAGCAAAAACGTGAAGAGCCCAAAACTTGACACTCCTGGAACATCCCCCAGCAGCCTTTCCTTCAGGAGTGGCACCAGGTTTGGGGTCCGAGGTGTCCCAAGGGTCACATTCCCCATGGTGAGGACATCATTCCAACCCAAACTTGGGGACACAGCGGAGGAATTGAGCAATTTCCCCCAATTTAACCATCTACCTTCATCATTTAAAATATGACAGTTCAAGTGTGCTAACTAAAATGATTTTTACTTTAGGACTTTCTAATTATTTATTCACAGTGATGTATGCTCTATTGTCAATTTATAAATTTTTTATTGATATTAACATTCCTTCCATAAACTTTTAACCACTCACTCCCAACTCATATTTAGTACTGAAAACACTTCCAAAAGTCTTTTTAGGTGTTGAATATGTTACTGCAATATAAAAAATATTTAGCAGGGAAACATTCAGAGGTTTGAACTCCCACTAGCCACTACAAGTATAAGAATTCAGAGTTATAACTGCAATATTCCCCTCATGCTACATTTCCCCAATAAGGAATTCAGTCCATATCAGCTCTCTGACAGACAGAGCACATGCAAATCTCATAACTGAAAAATACCTCATTTGTTCCACACGTCAGGTGACCAAGAAGCTTTGTAAAACCATTCTCTAATTGTTATTGTTTCATCTATTAAAACTGCTGTATCAAGGTACTTTTTCTTTCCCCAGCAATAAGAAACTCTGAAATATTGATACCTTGGTTCCTTCTCAGTGGATGGGCTTTCAGTGAAACACTTGGTATTTCTTCTGTTCTTAAAGAGGAATTTCTGAAACAGGAGGGACTATTAATTATGCATTCATTTTATATCAGAATATGCATTTAACACTATTTTTTTGGTAAAAAAGCAAAAACTGGCAGACAAATAACTCATAAATGACATTAATGAGCGCTGGGAGATGGAGTGGAAAGGCTTCAAATGTGTCCCATTATTTAGCAGGATAATTAAGAGCACAGCTCTACCATGGCATTTTATTAGAGAAATAGATAAGATCCCATCTTATTGCAAGCAGGTGTTGTAACAAAGCAAAGTGAGATCATTTTTATTATGTCCTTCTGGTCAAAAAAAAGATTGCAAATTTATGTTGTGCTCCCTTAATTTGCAAAAGTAACCACACAGATCTTTGGAGCCACAAAAGACAAGGTGTAAAACCACTTTGTTCAGGTGACCCCCAGAAGAAAAAAATATTTCTTCTCCTACATCTTATTAAAACAATTTGATGTCTCACAGGTAATGGTTGGTGTAAGTAACTCATATCAAATGCAACTTACTTTGCACAAATGGCATCACAATTCCATCTAAACTACACATCAGCCCAGATCATTTACAGTAAAATCAGGCTTTCTTCTATTTTGATTCCCTGTGAAGGTGTAATCCTCCATAAACATCGCAATTAAATATTTCTAACATATCTGAAATAATTTCATGCTTTCTTCCTTAGTATTTAGCATCAAGTGCTGCAAAATACAAATAACCCCACGTTAATCTTCAAAAGATCTGATATTAGATTGAGTCACTCAATATTGACAATGGTGTAATTGCAAGAAGATTTTGGGCTAATGTTCACACAACTCACAGGGTGGAAAAATATAATATTTGATTACCCAGACTACAAGCTGTGTTTCTTTCTTCTATCTTGGTGGAAAAACTTTCCAGTGAAAGTGAGAAGCTGAAGGCTTTGGAGGTTGAGTCCTTCTATTTTAAGATGAAAAGACACTTCAGGTTGAAATAAATGAGTATAGATATGAAAGAATGTAATTTCTGACTTTCAAATATAATATCTTGGAGAAAGTTGTCCTGGAAAAGGAAAGCCTGTGTGTCCAGAAAATTCTCCAATTGTTTTTTTCACAAATAAGTACTTTTGTGTGTCACATGGATGCTAAATATCATCATTCCAGGCAGCCATGATCATCCCTCAGAACAGACCAAAGTTTCAAGGTCATTCTTAGCAATTAATCAAAAATAAACCTGTCTCAGCCTAGAGACACTAAACAAGGTCCACGAGATTTTTGCCAACAGTTAGGGTGAAAAATGGAGAGAAATACAAATGGCACCCTCTGATTCCAGCTTTGTGGTGTGAAAGCACTTTGAACCCTGGTGGTGGCAACATTTTACAAAACCTTTTGAGAAAGCAGAACCTGTGCTTGTTATCAATTTGTGAGGTTTGTGGTTTTCCACTTCTGCTGCTGAAATCTCCGGGGTCAGTAACCATTGATGGACAGAGAGAAAGCTTGTGTAGGGTACCAAAATCGCTAATAACTGTATAAATGACTGGATATCATCAAACCCCAGAAAAGTTCTGGACCTGGGAAGCACAAATTCATAGGTCTGTGACAGTTTCCTCTTTTTTCTCTTTCCTTTTATGCACAGAGTTTGAGATTTGTTACACTTGAAATCTGAGGAAGTTAGGTGGTGAGATGAAAAAAGGAGTGAGATACAGAACGAAAGAAGTGTGGAAATTGAAATTTAAAGCATAGCTAATGTCATTTGGCTGATTTTGCTGCAAACCTATGGGGGAAAGAAAAAAATAGAGTAAAGTTCTGCAATATGTAAGAAACTTCTTTTCGAGATGGTCTTGATTTTCTACTCCCCTGCATAGTGAATGCTCTATAGTTAAAAGAGCTTGAAATTAATCATCTTTATATGGAGATTAAAGAAAAAGTGATGAAGCGTGATAACCTACAACTTCTTTTACTTCTTTTTCTAGTTGGGGAAATCTCTACTACAAAGGATGCAGGAATGAGGAGAAGTTCCTGTGGATCGAACACTTCCTCTTTCATCTTGCATTTCAAACAGATATTATGGTGTCGTATTTGCTCACTTTTTCCTCTTACACTCTCTGTAAATTATTGTTTCTGATTGTCAGCTTAGTTTCTATTAATGTTCTACAGGAAAAGCTGCCAGTGGCTTGACTATTTCTGATGTGGAATAGACCTGGCAGTGAATTGGGATGGAAAAGGGACAATGATTTTGTTAAGTGTGAAAAAGTTTCAGTCGTTTTGAAACCATTTTACACTTTATGCCTCTTTACAGACTGAACTTCTCAAAGTCATTTCAGCATGACAGATGCTGGTCTAGGAGATAGTGTAATAGAAGAATTTTAAACTTATTTCCCTTTTTTGGAGCAGAGACTCACCTGCAGCCCATGGAGAGAGCCTGGGGGAGCACTTATTTCCCTGCAGCCCATGGAGTCCATCCTGCCTGCGATGGCAATTGGTAAAAAAATCTCTGTCTTTATCTCAGCCCAGGAGCCGCTGATTTCTCATTTTCTCCCCCATTCTGTTGAGGAGGGAGACTGAGGTCAGCCCACCACACCTTCCCTTTCCTGACTGCCCAGGCAAACTCCTCCATCTCGATAAATTCACATTGCTTTTAAACCATAAACTGATTTTTTTAATGGATAGATCCCAATCAGCTCTTGTTTTCAGCTGTTTAGTGCCTGTAGATCCTCACACCATAAGGAGAGGTGTTGAAGCTGAGAGGGAAATCAGGACTTGGGGTCTTAACCCTGCTTTGTCACTCACGACACAAAGAATTAAATATCTCCTCTTTAAATCTTATGAAAATCATGAACATGTGTGTTTTATTCCCCGGATTTAGGGTGATTTTCTGATAACCTTGCACCCTTAACTATTATGATAATATAAATTTAGGATGCCATGCCATTTGAAAGCTTGAAATTGTAATAATGGAGGAGAAATTTTTTTGTTTATTTGCAGTTAATTTCTTGCTTCATACTTTATTGCACACTGCCTTCTCTCTGTATCCATTAAACTTGTGAGCCACAGAGAAAATACCAATTTTTGTCTGTGGGGAATAAAGTATTCTAAAATTTTACACTTATTAAATTACCACATATCTTATGTGGTCATTTATTCTTAAAGTAACACTTAGCAATAATGACTTTGTACTAATAAATGCCTAATGATCGCCTGAATTAGAAAAGAATCTAAATTATCCAGCCTTGGTAGTACAGTAAATTTGCTGGAAGGCATTAACTATTTAAAGCATCAAAATATTATACAAAACTGACTGGTGGTTTCTGCAATCCCTGTTTTTTATAAAAACTCCTTGCACTAACAGTGCTCTAAATTTTCTAACCTTCCTGTAGGAGGAATATTAGGATTCTGAATTAGCCAGTTTTGTGTAAATTACTGAGAATGATTTGCTACATAATTTGCACTTAATTTCTTTGATTGCCAAATAGTTTAACCTTTGTTTTCTTATTCATAGTTTGAATTCTTCCAGTTCTTCTATGATGAGCTCAAACTATACCAAAGTGGCAAGTCAGGATGGGCATGATCCAAAATACTGAAATATTAGAAAGATGTATATAAATATGTATATTACACACGAGGAACACAAGGATGGAAACAATCACGGCACACTTCTACTGTAATGTGGAAAATATTTTTAAATAAAAAACACAAATGACAGAAGCTCAAGGAAATCAAGTAGTCAAAAAATAAAAAAAAAAAAAAAAAAAAATCAAAACTGACTCACTCAATATTAAGGCCCAATCCATTAGCAGGTTTCTCAGCTGTGGCTCATTTCAAACTTCTTTTTCTCCACATCCTCCTTCCATATCACTGCCATTACTGCAGCTGATTTATGCACTGAGGAGACACACTCCATCAGGTTAGATTAATTCCCCAGCTCCTGGGTGCTATTCTAGGCACATCCTAGGCTCTGAGCAGATCAGGAGCCAGCGAAGGTTGGCACCTGACATGACAGAGATTAAATCTCTGGACTTCAGCACACATTTTATCCCAGAGGAAGAGCACACACACTGAGACATAAAACCTCAGGTCCTAAACCCACAGAAGCAAATCAGAGTTTTCTTTGGTTTCAGTTTAATGAGGGCTGAAATTCCTGGCCTGTATGAATAGGGAGCGGGGGAATAAAGGGAATAATTCCTCATGTTCTCTCTGAAATCCACAGCTCTGATGCAGAAATGCAGCTCGGAGCTCTCAGGCGCCTGAGGGGTCACGAAGATGGGAAATTGCATTGACCAGATGGAGCAAACCAATCACCTGAGATATTACGGCGCTGTAAACCCTTTGTTCACAACCATCAATAGTGCTTTTCCACATGGCACAGCTCCGTAAAAATAGATTTTTTTTTTTTTAAGCAGCCCTGATTTCAATATTGAGTAACTCAACTAACTCAATAAGTTAATGAGAAGTTACAATAAAGACTGATGGAGACATTAAGTTTACTGTAATCACCACACCTCATGGAAATTTTGCTTTTGAATGAATTCTCCGAAAGGTCTGAAAGAACTCGGTCAAGGTTCTTGATGAAAATAATGTAATAGGAACAATCTACGACTGATTCAAATACCTGATTCAGTAACTCTGCAGATTGCTTTAGCAGAGATAGAACATATTTTCACAAATTTCAAAACTATTTCAGAAATATTCCCAACCATTGCAGTGGAAATGTCCTTTCAGCACACAAGAGATAGGGCACTTTGTACATTAAAAAATTCAATATTTATCCATTATTAGGAAAAAGCATTTAATCAGTTTCTGGGTCAAAATGAATTTCTGAAATCTTGCTCATTTATATCCTTGTTAATTTTTTAATCCTAATGTTGCATTATTTTTCTCTATAGTTGGCAGAACTCTTGATGTACAAAAATGGCAAATAATATGTTCTGTAATTCTTTATCTCTGCAATACTTTATTTCAGAGGCTCCCAGTTAGGTTTGGAGGATATAAACAAGTGCCACCAATGGGTTAAAAAAGCGTTAGTGATGGAACCAGCAGGAATATGTTTGAAAACATTGAATTTCACTCTTCGCTTTCCTGTCCCAAGGGTGACCGTCTGGAAATGTTTTAGGCAAATTCATACTTTACTACAGCACCAACAGAACCTGCTGACAGAGTTCAGTGTTTTTAACAGCTTTGAACTTTGTTCTTATGTTTAGATTTCAGTACATTAACATCTTGAGGTTAATGGATTTCCAAAATAAAATGCTAAAATTGCAGTTTGGTCTCCTTCAGTCTGAGGTTGTTAATTCTGCATTGAATTCCTTCATCTTCACTGATGTTCAAGAATAGAGCTGCTCTCTACAAATAAACCCTCCTCATTCTAGTCCAAAGTGCCAGAAATTATACATTTTGCATACAACCCCCCCATATTTTCTTGCATTATTTAAAGTTTTAGTACACTGGCTATGTTTATCACAAATTTAATAAACTGCCTGATTTTTTTTCCTTCAGTTTCCATAGATCCCTGGCATTATCCTTTATCTGGATAATTCCCTCTGGAATATTCACAAGTCACCAGTTAAGAGCCTACACCAACTCTCCTCACTTCTGTTTCATTCTGTGTTATTCTCACATGCATATATTTTATAATTCCCTTTCCCACTCTGTCCTAAGCTTCTCATTTTCACTCTTTCTCAGGGGGTTCCTTTCCCTTTCTATCTTTAGGAAATCTGTTCAGTATTAGACAAATAGATTCTTTCTGATTGCCATAATTACGTGTGAAAAGCTCATTTTCCATTTTGTCCATGTTTCTTTAATATACAGTGTATTTAATGACATATTTAATTCCATATTTTAATATATCTTGTAGAAACCAGGGCTTGGAAGAAAGCTGACAGGCAGAAGAGAATCATTCCAGATGATGACAAAATGAGAAAAAACTACCACAAGTTGGGTGAATTTAGCCACAACTAAACTGAAGGACGCTTGAGAAGAAAATATGGCCAAAATTATTTTTAAACATTATTTTTTTGGTGATTTGAGTAAGATAGAGTGTTTGGAAGATGGATTTTTGTGTTTTATGTGATCTTCTAGTGGGAATAGTCCCATGCAAAGCTGCCCAGTGCTTTGTGAAGTGCATAAATAGGTGACAAGTTACAGCTAAAATTAAGAGAGAAAATGTCAACTTGAGCTTAATGCTTTAAATCTCATCACTTACAATATTTTTGTGTGATACATCTATAGCTGAGATCAATGGAAATTGAAAGTGCCCTCATTAGGGAAGAGGAATCACTCTGGGTGTATCATTTTTCATTAAAATCTCCCTAAACTGGAGCATGTATCCTTCTCAACTGTTTAGCTAGAATATTTACGACCCTCCAGCTGAGCTATGGTTATTGTTATTTTTTGCCCACGACTTGTGCTGAGAATAAAAAATGAGGAGTTTACACTCTCCCATGACTATTTCTCTGTAATTCTGTTCAGTATTCAGTAGTTCCAATCGTATGAAAAAAAATAAGAAAATTTGAGTGCATTATTAAAATTGCTGATGGTTCACCTGGACTTTTACAGGAAGGGAGGCCACATATCAGGGAATTACAGTGTACCTGAAAGTGCCATTATACATGGATTTTTAACAGAAAACTCATGGTAACAGAAATGCTGCAGTCCCCAAGCCTGAAGTGCTGATCTCTTCTCCCATTTCTAGCAGACTGGGAGATGGTGACACTGGGTCAACTTATATTTTTATATGTGCTAAAGAAGAGGATTAGACGTGTGCCTGGGGCACTGCATACAGACATTTTTATAAATTAAAAAGTCTATAAGTATAACGTGTTTATCAGTTCCTACCGATTGACAGCACAATATTCTTTTTGGGATCCGTTAAATGAATTTTCTCACCTTCTCTGTTGCTAAAATAAACTGCTCTTTACACCTACGACACACTTTCCACTTCTCCTGAGGAGTTTCACACGCTGCCCCTGCGTGCTGGGGCTGTCTCCCAGCCTGAGCCCGGGCTGGCTGCGGTCACCCTGATGCCTGAAACAGAGGCCAAAACAAATTCAGAGTATAAAATGTGGACAAATTCATTCGGGGCCTTCAAGGTACATTAGGACAAGCAAAGTCCCCCTCAGGGACTACACCCAAAATGGGCCCTGGTTCCCTAGGCCTTCACCTTTTATAATTTCTGACCCATTATTGTCTCTTAATTCTCCAATGCACCCTTAGGTGATGATGTTCACCACCCCACGTCCGATTCCTTCATCTCACAGTTGTTTACGTATTTTCGAGCTCTAAGGCAATGAATATGTCCTTGAATCTGTATTCAGAGAGCCTTGTTCGGCCAAAGGTGCTGGGAACAGAGGATTTTAGCACTTTGTAAGAAGCACAGAACTGCAGCAAGTTGCAGACACATGAAGAGAAAAAACTAGAAATGCTTGAAGGCATCAACCCAGTGCAGCACCTCCCAGCAGCCTCCCTCTTGGGATTGCCCTTTCCCACCACCAGCCCTTGGAGTCTGTAATTCCCCATTTAATTGGCTTTGATCCCAGCATTTCCTGCCCTTGGGAGGTGGAATTTCTGTGTTTGTGTTGCCACCAGTGCCTGGCAGCTGTACCCTGCTGCCCCCCATTCTGTCAGCGCGGAGTGAGCCCTGTCCACACCCTCTCGTGGCTCACAGTAAATCAGCAGTGGCACAGGAACTCAGCCCCTCAGAGACCGCAGAGATCAGCAATAATCATCTTTCATAGGAGTATTTACCCATAAAATTGACCCACACATTTCACAGTGATATTTACCCATGAAATTCTGGTCCTTTGAGCTGCTCCGCGGTGCGTGGACTCAGATCCTTGCAGCAGAGCCTGCTGAGATTCCCCTAGATCATGGGCTGGGAGACAGAAGGTTTAATGCCTGAAGAAACAGAAGGGATGAGGCTTTACTTAATTTAGAAATTGGGAAATATTAGCAGAAAAACCAAACCAACCCCCATATTTCTCAATTTATCAATATCAGGACAAAAATGTGAATCAAATCCAACTGGTCTTTGTATTTTATTTGTTACAAATACAGGAATTCACAATTAGTTACAATTCACAGGTAGTTACCAACTCTATTGGATCTTTCTGCTCTTCTCTGCTCCCTCACAGTACTCAGCTATTTGTACAAGGCACACAGTGCCTCTAGAACATGAGACAGATATGTATAATACCCTTCACTTGCAGGAAGTCTTAGCTGGAAAAAAAATGGTTTAATAAAATAATGGTAGGTCAGGACGCAGACTCTGAAGAAGGCAAAGATACAAGGAAGTGAAAACTTCTTAAACTAAATTTTGCTGCCAAAGACAATGTAAAATGTAACTGCACTCGGAGAAGATTTCACCTATGGCTCGGCCCAGATTTTCAGTGAATGCTGTGAAGAGGAACATTTAGACCAGCTTAATTGTAATCTCTTTCTGTCATTTTCACTCCACAAAAAAATTGAACAAAATGGTATCTATAGTTTCCTCTAAAAACAAGAATTTTTTTGTGATATTCAGCATCTCAAATTCTAGCTGAGGTCTGAAAGATCTCACAGCTCTACAAGTCTCCTGGACTTCATTACAAGCTTTTTGGTGATTTGAAAAGTCTATGTTATGAATGAAATTTTAAATTTAACGCACTAAATCTTGAAATTGAAACCTTAATATAAAATTGTATTGAGTTTCATATTGCGTTCCTTTTTGGCTCTGGCCACATAATTCTGGAAGTAATTTATATCCTGGATAAGCATAGAATCAACTTTTAGATATCCTGCATAAAGCTGTGTTTCATTTATCCACAGACACCACTTTGGCATTTTTTTTTTTAAACAGACAGCAGATACTAAAGAGCCACTGCACAAATATCTTGGGAAAGACCAGACTGACACAAAGAGCTTTATTTTTTTCTCATTCTGCACAGGAACATCCATAGCTGAAAACTGTCTGAATAAACTGGGCTTCAGACACTTAGACACAAGACCAGCCTGAATTAGTTCTTCAAAGGAGTTTTCATGAGTAAAAAATGCAAAACATTATATTATTAAATTCTGCCTTTTTCAGCCTCTATCATTGTGTGTTGAGTAGCTGAGGAAAGAATCTTATCCTCTTAATATTCCACACATTTTTCTAAGACCAAATTTTAGAGAGACAATATTTAAAAAATTTTCAGAATACCAAACAAATTCATGTAAATACCTTTTAAAATTATGATTGGAATTACATTTCCATCTTGGTCATTTAAAGACAGAAACTGTTATTGGTGAAAATATTATATTGAGTTTCAATGGGAAGAGTCTATTTAGAGCTGAACAATATAAAAGTTTTGAAGCGAATGGAATTTTTCAAACTCTCTCTGAGTTTCAGTACTCACCTTATTAAATCTCATATTAAGAGTTCAATTTCAGTAAATCTTTTTTTTTTTTTTTTTAATAATTAAAAGCAGTAGCTTTAATGGAAACTAATTTGAATTTCTAAAAATAACTGTTTCCATGAAATGACTATCAGTCAATCAATCCCTTGGAGATGAGAGCCCTACTTTGTCCTGATAGCATCGCTGGGTTTGTGGTATCCTCGCCTGACTGACTTTGTTTCCTCAAAGAGATGCTGGTCAATTATGGAAAAACCTTTTAAACTAAATACTTTCATTATATTGGCACTTTCAAAAGGTACCATGTTTAAATAGTGGTTTTCACTTGCCTGACTTTATTCATAACCATATTTACACAAAGGCACTAAAGTCCTGACACAATGCTCTGCTCCAAATTATTGACATAACATTGGCATCTTCTGTTTTGAGAGATCACAAACAACCTAATTTCTAGAAAAATCTTCAAATGGAATCGTTATAGATAAAGTTTGGGTACAATATTCAAATAAAATCTGGACTCTGTACCACCATAACAGATTATTTAATTTTTCTTTCCTCTTACTCATGCCTGTGGAATGAAAGAAAATTATCCTCATCTTATTTAGTCAGCAATTATTAATTTCCACAAAAGTACCTATAAGTCACAGCTGGCCAAACTGGTGGTGAGGGCATTGGAAGAGTTTAAATGATCTTTAGAAAGAGCTGAACCAGGCAGGAAAATCCACCAGGATGTCCTGGGTGTGAGAGACAACCTCCTCTTCTTCAGAGAATAAAAAGGCATTTATTTATTTACCAGGGCTTCAGCACTCCAGCTCCAGCTGCAGGTTTATTTGTGATATCTGCTGCTGTAAATGGAGTACATCTTATTGAGATTCACATCTGAAAATTAAATGGGAGTTAAAAGGAGGAAAACTTCCTTTCCAACTTTTTTTTGGAGCTGGATATTAATTACCTGCTTGAGGTAAGTGGAATTCACATTACTGTCTCCATTTGACTGTTTAAGTTTCAGTGGAGGGAAGAGTTTGACCCTGTCTGGGGCAGAAGGGGCTGACCTCAGTGAGTAATTTGATATTTTACAGCAGAATTTACACAGAGTGATGTCTAAGGCGCATCAAAATGGTGATTTCATACCCAAATGGACTGAGAAAAACTTGGGAGAGAGTCACAGACAGAGCTATAAAACTGAGCAATTCTCTTTCTAGGTGGGTCCTGAGAGAGGGTAAGAGAGGGGAGTTTTGCTGCTTAAATTCAACTTCTGGAAATGGTCTTTGGCGAATTTAAAATTGTAGTGGAAGTTAAAAAAAAAAAAAGGAGAATAATCAGCCACAGATAGAGATGGAATGCTGTACATTAATGCTGTAATCCCAAGAGTTATTAAAGTTTCTCAGCACTGGAGTCACTGCTCCATCCTTTTAGAAGTGTGCAGTAACCATGTCTTGGTACACACAAGACTATTATGTTTCAAATGCACAATATTTATTCTAATCAACATCAGCAGCCACACATTATTAAAGTGTTCCAGATTTAAACTGAATTAATTTGCTTAAAGCATCTTTTCCAAACAAAATATGGTTAAAATGAGTATTTGGCTTTGGGCTCTGTGTTTGGAAGGCTGCCAGAGACAGTAAAAAGGATTGCAGAATTTTCCATTTCATTTCCTTACCTCTAAACAGTATTTAAGGCCAGCTTCAAAATAAGGCATGAGATTTTGAGGGAAACCAATTTACTTTTATTTTTTAATTATGTTAAATCAAGGGCATACCTATTATTTCGGGTTTTCAAATACTCTTTAGGGTCATTAAATAGCTTAATTACAAGACCGGATTGCTGAGGACACACTTGGCTACGAACAGACATGTTTGGTGTGAGGAAAAGGTTGTGGCTTTACGACCTGCAAGAACTCAAATGGAATAAAAGCCAGCAGAGCTCAGCTGAAAGCAGCCCTGGAGCCCAAATACACCTGAGCAGATGCCACAGAGCACAAATCCACAGGGACCCTCCCTGAGATGCACAAGTCTCTGGGAAGTCCGACTGGATCAGCTCTCTGATGTACAAAGCTTAAATTTTGTGCAGAAAGACTCTCTCTGCTTGCTGAGCCGTTTCCACCTGATTTGGACCAAATTGTCTCTTGTCACTCAGAGGTCGAATGCTTCATTTTATTCCTGATTTTTGCCTGATCCTGGAAACCTTCAGCCCATTCCTCTCCACACTCACACATCTCCTCTTTGTCTCTTTTGTTCTCTGCACAGGAGTGAGGTGGAGGCTCCAGAGATATCAGTGCAGACAATCCACACGATCTACACACATTAAAAGCCAAATGAAGCCATAAATAATGCATGCAGCACTAACTACCCCCTGCTGGATGTGTGTATCTTGTAAGATCTGCCTCTGCATTTCACATCCAAATGGATATTAGCCAGTTTTACAGGACAAATTGGGATGTATTCCTGATGGCATCTCCAAGAGCATTATCAAACTCCAGATTATTAAAACGAATTGAGCTCGAGAAAAAAGGAAAAAATAAAAGAAAAATCGTGTTCCTGGCAGTTACATTTATTAGAATCATTTCTGCCCCTATCTCTGGTGACTAAACACCTCATGCAGTTACTTTGCATAATGCTAGCAAGATTATAATAATAATATTATTAATTTATTCGTGCTAAGTAACATACTTCTTGTTCTATAATAATCAGGTAGTATCAGATATTAGGTGCTAAATCTGGGTAAATTTTAATGTAACAGCAATCTGGGTAAATTTTAATGTTACTGTCATGTATAGAATAAGCTTTGGTTCATTATGACTCTGCTGCGAGTTAAAAGATGTCAGATTCTTGTTTTAAAGATAAAAAGCTTCACAAGGACTTTGTTACCTGATGCTGCAGTCAACAGCTGTGAAAAGACAGAGAATCCCAAAGTTTTATCTATAAAACAACCAAGTTTACTCAGGGAATAGAACAAAAAAATTGCCCCTTGGTGGTGCTCTCCTAAATTCTTCTCTGTCAGGAGAACTGTCCTCCTGCTTTCTCTGCCTGTCTTTTCCTAAAGACACAACGAATGAAAAATGGCAGAGAGACTGAAGGGAGATTTGTCTTCATTTTACGTGCCCTCAGTGCTGGTGGCTTGGTGAGATCCTGAAAGTGCCACCAGAAGCCAACCCCAAAACCTTCACTCGCTGCCTTCCACTCTTCAGCTCTCCTGAGTGTGTAAAACACCTGCTGGGGATTTTTGTCCAGACTGGGGCAATAAAACATAGGAAATTTATTAATGCTGAAGGCAAAAATTAGGCAGGAGACAAAGTCAGGAAATTAAAGAACTCATATTGGTAAAAGTATTTTACATGGTACTTGATGGGCTTGTGCTGGATAAGACCAAGGAAAGGTTTGGCTTCTGAGAGTAATTTGGTTGATTTGTGAGGGATTTCAGAATGGAGAAGAGAAATGTCAGATTTCCTGCTTTTAACACACAAATTTAGGTTAAGTAAAGCCAGGGGAAGGTAAGAGTGAAGGAGTTCCATAAGTACGTTTTTATCTTAGATTTTCAACCCTATTTTTTGTTTGTTTTTTTGTAAGTATTCAGGACCCAGTATTCAATCCAATATACACAGAGAAATGGTCATACTAAAATCAGACAAACTATTTACAGGACACTACAAAAAGTCCTCTGTAATAATGCATTATTGACCTGCAGGGGAAATGCCCCCCCATAATTAAATCAATTGACTGACGAACACCAGTAAATATGCATTTCCTACGGACAAGATCTCACATGTCTTTCCCCTGGCCTCTCCTGGTAATCGTAAGAACTCCATGCGCTTGAACAAAGCTGAAATGAGACTATTTCAAGGAGATAATTAGTTGCCCTGTATTACTTTTAGGAGATCATTAGAGACCTTTAATATCCTCAAGACCAAAAATGCAGTGAATTCTCTCTAAGGAAAACCCACATTGTTCCTAAGTACTGTTTGCAGTGGTAGAATACCTAATCCCCTTTTCCTCAGCAATTAAAAGGTGGATGGAGCTTTGCAAATTACAAACTCAGGGAGTTTCCATGGTCCGGCAGACTCGTGTGATGACTTCCAGATCATTTACCCTGTCCAGATTTAAATAAAATATGAGTTACAACCAAACACCTGAACAGACACTGTTGGTGACAGGGAATTGAAATGGGGGGGTCTGAGGGGAATGTGGAGAGGGACCTAGGAAGGACCCCAAAGGAATCAGGACTCCTTCCTGACAGCCACTTTGCAGGGGAAGGTGCTGAGGAATGAAGAGGTTCTCAGAAATATTTTGTTTCTTTACAAAATGAAAGACAAATAGGGATAATACTGAGTAAAAGTGGTGCTTTTACTAAAATCTAAAGTGGAATTATTGTTTTGGTAAGAGCTATGCAATGTAAAAAGGAAAAATAAAACGCAAGTTTAGACACCAAATAGTTCTGTGTTTCTAGTATCTGCTTCTCGCTCTCCAGATCATTCTTTTACTCTTGGAACAAAAAGGCAACTTTTCACATTTCCCATTCTCCTTAGAATTACGGAGTCGTAGGAATCAGTGCAATAAAAACTTATAAGGCAATGAGAATCTGTAAATTTAGAACACAAAGCTACCTCATAAGTAACAAAGAGTAAAATTTCCAAAAAAGTCAGAAACTTCTATTTAACTGCCAGAAAATACTCAGGTCTCTTCTTTCGATTCTTCACCACAGCAACTTCATTTGTAAAAGTCAAACATTTCGTGGGTGAAACCACTTCAAAACGCTGAAGAAAGTTCCCTGTGCCTGAAGGGAGAGCAAAGTGCTCTCCAAGCCCAAGTGGACCTGCTCACCCTCTGCTTTTAAGAAATACTCTAAACTAAACTATATTTCAGCTGTTTAAGCCTAGTAAAAATACAGCACTAGTAATTTATCAGCTGTCACTTCCCTGTAAGTAATTCTCACCAAAAGTCAAATTTAAGATGCTCTGCAAAAGAATTCTTTCCGACTTGACACTCTTATTATTTTAAAATTGAAATGACATGTTCAGAGACATTCAGTGCTGTATACCTTGGACCCAAGGCACCACTGCAATGGAAGTCAAATGCAGTGATTAAAAAAACTCCAACAGAAAATCAAGTCCAGCTGTCAATACCTTTCAATAGAGATTTACATCAAGCCACTTTAAACTCTCATAATTCTTCAAACTCTCTGTTATAAATCAGATCAAAATGTATTCCTAGTCAAGTCCTCTTTTCCTATAATATTTGATGTTTCTGTTGGATGAATCTTAAAAATTATTTACATAAAGAACTCCACAAGTGTGAGACTAAAGGTAGAAGAATAGAGAATACACTACAAGTGCCAACAACCATCCAGGGGAGTCACCTCCTCAGCCACAGTGTTTTCTCTTGGTAGAATAGGAAACATTTTGTTGGAAGGTATTAGATGAGAATGAGCTCAAGAGGTTGGCAGATCACTTCTCTCAACTTTTACCAGACTATAAATGGGTTTGTAAAAACTGATTTGGATTCTGGGCTGGTGAACAGGAAAAGATTTCCAATGCCAGGCCACACTGTGGGGTTCATCTGATTTCCCAGACTGACTTTGAGGGAAGCTCTGGTGAGAGCCTGTGAGGGCTAAGAGAATGTTTTATGGTTTTGATTTAGTTCCTCCAGCCAGAATTCCCAGAATGGGCTGGCTTTGTGTTATGATTTTTAAATGGAGTCAGAAAGAATCTGCAGGAAATAAGTGAGAACTGTTTTGTTGTCCAGTAAAACTGTAATTTAGGGAAGAAAAAACCAAAACCTGTTCACTGTGAGCAATGGAGCTGGGTGGGGATGGCACCACTTGGCGTTCCTGGCACAACTCCAGGTCCAAGGGCCATATCCACAGCAGATTTGCATCTGTCATATACCAGAGAAGCAGCAAATGAGGATTTTGTATATTTATCTGAGAAAACTCTACAGCACCATAAAGGCACAGTTTGAGAAGGAGCAAGTTTTTAAATCATGAGGGAGTTAGTTTATTCTTGTGGAAAGAAGAATCTCTCATGCTATCCCTACCTTAGCAGTCATTGCAGTAAAAGCACATCCTAAAATATTCCTTGCATCTCTGTAGGTTTCTTTAAATAAGAGGATTCCTTAGCACAAGGCAATATATCCTTTGGAAATGAAGTCAGCTTTAGATATGAGATAGTGGGGCCTGATGGGACGAGTTTCATCTTTTCAGAGTACAATTTATTTCTCCTGAAATATGGTGCCACCAGGTACTGCACCTGCTCCTTGCATGTTGATAAACTGTTTAGCATTGCTTGTGCAGGCAGGAATATTTACTATTTCTGGTGGTAGGGAAATAGGAGGAGGCAAACAGGATGTTCAACTAACACCAGCTTCTCTGGGAAATCTCAGTATTTTCCAAATGCAGGGCCTTTGTTGTATCAAACTTACAGATTGAGCAGGTGATCTTTCTGGGCTTCAGTTCAAAAAGCTTCTTCAAATAAATTAGGAGGTATTTCTGTTAATGTAATTGAGACAAAAGAGATGCAAAGTTATCCCTATTGCAGCCTTGAAATTCTTTTTCTGTTCCATTTTGGCAAAACCCTCACTTCCTTCTGGTAGGTGACCAAGCTTGGAGAGTGAAGATAGTTTATTTTGCAAGCACATCTGTGGAGGGAGGCAAAGAGTTCTTCAGTTCAGGTGGATAAATTGTCAGCTTTCATGTCTGACAGATCATTTAATGCACAGTGAAACAACTACTGTGGCTATTCCTTGCTGCTAAATATATCAGCAAATGCTGTCTGTGGCAGAGCAGCAGTGGAGAAACACACACAGTGTGGGCAGATGTCCACAGTGCATTAAAAAGAAATCTGTGTCCTCTTAGATTTAAGGAAACAACTGTATTTACATGATTTACTGTAATTGACCTGATTCTTAGCGAGTTCTATCTTAATGAAGCTTATATAATAACAGATGCATATCTATTCTTTTTCATGCTTTAAGAGTCCATTTAACTTTTGAATGAAGGGAAGAGCACTTAGAGGCGCAGTCACTGATGACAGACTATTGTTAAAAAGCCATCATATATTCAGATCCATCTGGTGCTATCCTGGGAGCAGTGTGTTACAAACTAATACAAGTGCTGCAGAGGTAGGGAAACCAGCTCAGACAATATAAAAAAATGGCCGTTTGTTTTATATACAGAAGAATTACCTTGTTTTATGTCGTGAAAAACACTTTAAAAACACCATTTTGGCAAAGTGATCTTAATTTCCAAAGGCTTCACTCATATCCAGATTCACATTAGTAATTGTCTCAATATTCCATAAATAATGATAACAAAAATATCTCCTAGACACTGCTTAGATATTTCTGAAAGGTGAGAGTAAGCCTGAAATACGTTTCCACATTTCTGAAATGTAAGGCAATAATAAAAATGATATAAATATGGAGTTAGTCATATTATTAGGACAATGAATACATTAAAAATGTTCTGACTGGTTATAATTATTTATTCATCCTATCATCTGTTAAACACTACTTAACATTTTAATACTTCCTTAGCCCCTTCAGCTGCAGCATCAGACAGAAAGGAGTCCCAGTAGACATGAGTCCGTTCTGCTTTGTTGCTATCCTGTGCTGGTGGCAGGCAGGAGCACCAATTCCACCTGGAACTGTGCAAAGCATTGGCATCTTTGTCCCTAAATCTGGGGACACAGACACCTGGCAAGGGCCACCAGCAGCCCAGGAAGACTAGGGACCATGGGGGCATCAGAAGGAGTGTGAGAAGGCTGAGGGAAGGGATATTTGCTCTGCTCTGCTCTCTGAGAGCCCACCTGGAGGGCTGTGCCCTCTCGGGGATCCCAGGGGGACAGGGACAGGGACGGGGCAGGGCTGGGGAGCGCCCAAAGATGCTCCAAGGGCTGAGCCCCTCTGCCCTGGAGGAGGCTGGGAGAGCTGGGGGTGCTCCCCTGGAGAAGGGAAAATGCTGCAGAGAGCTCAGAGCCCCTGGCAGAGCCTGAAGGGCTCCAGGAGAGCTGGAGAGGGACAAGGACAAGGGATGGAGGGACAGGGCAGGGGGAATGGCTTTAAGCTACCGGAGGGCAGGGACAGATGGGATATTGGGAAGGAATTCTTCCCTGTGAGGGTGGGCAGGCCCTGGCACAGGTGCCCAGAGAAGCTGTGGCTGCCCCTGGATCCCTGGCAGTGTCCAAGGCCAGGCTGGACAGGGCTTGGAGCAACCTGGGACAGTGGGAGCTGTCCCTGCCATGGCAAGGGTAGAATGGGATGATCTTAAGCTCCTTTCCAACCCAAACCATTCTATGGTAATTTTTACCGTTCTTATAAATCACTTCAAAAATGGTTTTTTCCAGCTCCAAGTTTTCCCAGTCATAGGTACTTATCCCTCTCAGAGAAGAGAAGCACTCATGGAGAAAACACACAGCAAAATGTGAACCCAGCCGTGTAAAGCTTTGTTTCCCTGGTGTTTGTTTGAATGGTTTATATTTAATTGATGAGTCCCAGTGCGTGTGTCGGAATGACTTTGAGCTCCCCAGCGCCTCAATCAGCGCAGAGCAGACACACAAACCACGGGTGGCCTTCCTCACACGGCTCTGTGATGGAGCTTCCCTCCTCATCTGAAATGACCACCTGAGCTGAATGTGATAGACATTTTTATCTGGGAGCTTATGCAGTCCTTGGCCTTTTCTGAGGCAGACTGGCAGTCTCCTCCCTGTGCACCGCACACAAAGAGCAAAAGTTCAAAGTGTAATTGTTATTTATTCGGTTTTCCTTTTTATTTTTTTTTTTTTTGCACTGATTAAGGGCAGGTTCATATCTGAGCTCCAAGAAAGAGGAATTCTAAGCATGAAATATATAATATAAGAGTGAAAAGCTACAGATGTTTGCTGCCAAGACATATGGCTGGTTGAAAAAAAACAAAATAAGACAAAATTGCATTAACACATTTTATATGTAACTATTCCTATTAAATATGGTTGTATTACAAAATACACAAGGGCATTTGTGTTAGATACTGACATATGGCTGGTACAAAAATATAAATCCATTTACAGGTTTTGTATGCAATCTCACTCTTTTAGAATGATCTTAGACCTGAAAACATGATACCTTTCCTTTATTCTTTTCAGAGCAGTGATCAGAGGGAGAGGAGATTCATTAATATACACATTACCATCAACAGGCAGGGAATGCAATCATTAGTGTCATGGCTCAGGTGTTTTGTGAGTGCAGCTGTAGGATCAAATCATATCACACTAACGTAAATTGCAGTGAAGCTTTCCACCAGATTTTCCTATTATTTGAGTGTTAAAGTTGTTTTGTCATAGATTTATGAAGGACACTGACAGCAGCAAAGTAACCTTCATTATCATCATCATCATCTTCCCCTCCCCTTTTTTGTTTAAATCAGTGTTCAAGCTGTCACAGCCTCTCTGCTGCAGGTTATCCATTCTGGCAGGAGGGGTTCTGTGCAGTCTGAGCTGTACAAAAAACATTTGACAGAAGCGGTAACTGCTTGGGATTTTCTAGTAGAGACACAGGTAATAAGTCAACAGTGACCCCCCAAAAAAACAAAAGCAAAAAACAGGTGAGAAAATATTACAGCCTTATTAGTTTGCTGAGAGCGTTCTAAAAGCAGAATGATAAAAAACGTCCTTAACTGACTTCAGAGTGAAATCTCACAATTTTATGCGTAAAAGTGTATTGACTATTTCTGGCCCACTAGACTTTGTGCTGGGTTTTGTGCTTGCTTTTACTTGCCATTTGACCAAATGCTATTTAATGCAATCACAAATTAATAAAGGAAGTCACATTGTTTAAGATTATGAGATCTTAGTATGTACATTCTAGAGGAAAACTTGGAGGAAAACATTAGAAAGACCCACATTTGGAGTCACTGCTATTATATTTATATTGCAATTTAATGAAAACTTTGAGTCATTTGGGAAAAGATCTGTTCTGTGATAACTTTTTTCCCCTCATTCTGATTTTTCGTCTGCAGTCCAAAATTTCAGACACTCTTGGTGGTAGTTCCAATCAGAATCGGTACTAAACTTGCCTCCAATACTTAAAAAAAAAATCTTAAGTTTCAATTGGTACAGTGTGAAAACTCATATCAAAGTGCCTGAGCACCCTGGAAGTTTAAATGACCTCATTTACACATCTTGTTCTGACAGAATTATATATTATCATTCTGTCCCATGGGGAGAAAGTAGCTCACAATTTTGTCACTTGTGTATATAAAATTAGCATACCAAAGGTTTACTCACAACGTGAAAACAGTCTCCTGTGTTTTGAGGCCCTTCTGTTGAATGCTAAGCGTCTCCATAAATTGTTACCTGTACCCAATCATTTACACAGCAATGAATCCGAAGTTTGAAGTTCTTGAGGTACAATACCATGGGATGAGCATGAACCTAAGAGTTCACAAATCTAAAAATTCAGAATTCCCTTTAGCGTCAAAGAAAAATCCAGACATCGATAGAATGACTGAGCCGAGGAAATTCAGATTTGTTTCATGACTGCTAATCAGAGATCTGGACTGGAAGTAGTCTGCCCTGAGCGGAACAAAAACATGGCTCAGAAAGGCTCAAAGAAATGCAATTTTTTTCAGGAATTCAGTACTAAAATAAGGATTATAGAAGGCAGGCCTATGTGTTTGGCAGCAGGGATTGAAGGGGATCAGATAGACACCACAGCATCTCTGGCTGCAATCTCCTCTGCCAACCTTCAGACAGAGAGTTTCAGCAGGGCAGGGCTGTGAGCAAAACTGTCTGTGCCCTGCCCAGGCAACAAGGAAAACAAATGCCAGCAGAAATGCTGCAGAAGGTGAGAAGCATGGGAAGAATTCCAAGAAATCCTTTGGAAACACACTGGTGAGAAGTAGGATGAGCACTGACTCGGTAGCACACAAAAGGCTTTGTGGCTGTGAAGGAACTGTTGCCTTAGCAGAGGTAAAATTGAACAGAAAAATCACCTCAGAGCAACACCCAAACATCACCGTCACATGGGTGAACAAAATGGCCTGCGTTTGTGTAAGATCTCAGAGCAAGTCTAGAGAAATCTCAGGTTCACAGACACAATGCCATTTCTCAGCACCATCTGTTGGGGAAAATTCCCAATCTCAGAACAGTTTTCACTTCTACCACCGACCACTGCAACTGAGCTCCAGCACACAAACTTGGGCTTTCTCCAAGCAGCTTGTCACACTCTAATCACCATGGAAAGTTCTGGAAGTTCCTTCTGGGCAGAGGTTGTGTTGATATTCAAATGATACCAACAGTAGAAAACCAAAAGACTAAAATTTCACAACCAGATATGATGGTTTATATTATTGAAGATGTATGAAGACCATTCTTTCCTTTTATTGCTCTTACCAATAAACTCATGACCAGCTGGACCAAAAAGTGTCCTTAGAATATAAGAAATGAATTTTCAAGGGTGTTTTTCTCAAATTTTTGGCCTGCCTTCTTCAGAAAAGGAGGTGCTATCTGTTAATCTATCAGACACAATGTTCTGAAAGTTTCTCGGAAATTAGACAGACCAGAGGCCAATTGAGAGCCCCGGATGGGGAGGAGGCTGTGTGGTCTGTGCTGCTGGAGCTGCTCCCTCATTAACAGCCCTGTTTAATTGGCTGCTCACTGCACACACAGCTTGGCGCCAGCACGTTTCCAGTCAGGGCTGGTGGAGCGAAACTCACGCAGGGAATGAGAGCATGGGAAAAGCTCATAATTAACCAATTTTCACTCTTTCCTATTATTTCACCATTTTCTTCACTCGTCTTTTCCCCCAGTAACTATTAGCAGAGATATTAAGTGAAGAAACATTAAGCTAAATTGACCTTATGCTAATTAAAATAATCTTTTTATTAATACATAGACTTAGGGGAAAAACCCTGTATTTCAATGTAAAAATTATTGGACAAAAATATGCAAAACCGTCACAGAGGTAACTTCAATAGCAACAATAAGGAGCATGCAGCACTCTACACAAAGGTCAAATTCCCATTTGGGTGAGAAGGGTTTAGCTTCAATTCTTAAGAATATGGCATAGCAAATGTTGGCTATTTCACAGCAGCAATCCCAAAAACACAAGGTCATATGAGAATTTGCAGAAATGGTCTTTGCTTATCTGTTGCAACTCTTACAGTGAACTACCCTGGAAATATCAGGATATTTCAGCATTTAATGTGTGTTATCTCTCACTGAAGTGCAGCTGCGAGAGAGAAGTGCTCTTTCCTTTTATGTGTGGAACTCACTGACAGACAGACTCATTTCTCTCGGAAGCAGGGCTGGGCTCTTGCTCTTCTGGAGAATATTTTCCAATCATTGTTTTAAAATGCCTCACTCGCGACTTCATCCTTCCCCAAATTGTGCCTTTGCCTGCTGTTATCTCCAGATCTCACACAGGACTGCCAGAGTCTCCTAACTGGGAACTCTGCTTTTGCTTTACGTTCGTTATTTAAGTCAAATTATCTCCTAAAGGTATTATAACTTGCCTCAGCTTTCTTGAGTTAGACTCAAGAATGATACAAAACATGATTTTTCCTGTGTTTATTGGATTTTTGTGGAATATGCATTTTCCTTTCACAGGGTGGATGAGGTCTGTGCACAATCCTGATCCTTTTCTCCTGTTATTGTCTCAGGAGTGTACCCATGGATGTACCTTTGGAGATTTTAGTTAAAAGTTGGAATAGAATGTCTCATCTTTCCATCCATGAAATAAGAAAATGTGTTCATTTGGAGGGGGGAAAAAAAAAAAATCAACTACAACTTAGTTTCCATCAAAACAGTCCCCACAGCTTAGAGCTTTGGCATCAGTGAATGACATTCTTATATGTGAAATTAAAATCAATTCTTATAAAGTGCATGTATTGAATTAAAATGATCTTTCAGAGGAGCTGTCTACTTCCCTGGCAGGATGTGGAGTAAGAATTTGTCTTTGAGCATAAGAGATTCTGAGCTCGACCATCTCATCTCACACTTACTCTTGCTATGGTAAAGTGAAATTTAATTTTTTTAACTTCTGAGTTATAAAATGATTTTTTTTATGCATTGCTGAGAGTGTGATAACAAATAAAAATATATAAATGAAAAAGGAGAGGTAAAGAAATACAATATAACCCTGAAATAGCAGTAAGTGAACTGTGGCCATGTCAACACAACCAGCAATATTCCTTCAAAAATGTGGGGTTTGCATCCTTCAGGACAAGTCATACATTGCCTTTTCCAGCTCAGAGAGATCATTTGTCTCTTTTGAAAACAGAAGAGAAGGAAAAGAGGGTTGGCAATGACAAAGCTGGGCAGGTTTTCAGGAAGGATTCATGTTTTAAAAAAATTTTTTTTTTTTTTAGAAGTCAATTTCTGTGTCTCTTCTCTAGCCACAAATTCTGCCCAACATTTTTCTCAATGTTCTGGGCACAAAGAACCATCTAATAATGCATCTTTGGAAACTGCAGAACATGACACAGCTCAGACTCCAGGAAGAGCTTCTAGCATTAAATGAAGAGTAAGTAATAATTTTCCTTTAATCAGAAAAGTTTGGTTCTGTATTAAATATGAATCAAATATAAAATCTATTCTCAATTACAGATCAAATCCTAGACAAGGTTATTAATAAGCATATGATATTGTTAAAGTAATATTTTGGGGTATAAATAATAGAAAAGCAATAATTCAGTGCATGCTGAAATTATGAAAGCACTTTCCAAATCCCATGAAAAGGCACCACAATTTCCCCCAGGCTCTGCCTCTGCACTGATTCCTCATGTACAGATTCCTTCCAGGCCAAGCTGTGGCAGGCACAGGAGGTCACCTGCAGTTCTGTTGGTGTAGGATATTACCAAACAGTTCACTTAATTCTGCTTTATTCTGTCTACACTCATTGAGAGCTGCAGCATTTGTGTCTCTGCCTGCAAACCTCGATTTCAGGATCGAAAGCAGCCCTGCAGCTGGAGCACCTGCACCTCTGCACCACTCCAGCACCTCCCCAGAGAAGATTTTAGGAGGAAGAGCTGGATTAGCTTCTTCTGAGAAAACAGTTCCAAAAAACCTCACAGAGCTGGAGGTTCTCTGCCCTCATTCCCTCCATATCTGCCCATCTTTATATCCTCACCCGAGGAATGGGCGCTGAGCTGCACTCATTGCTGCCCACATTTCCCCTCTCCACTTTCCCAAATGGAATAATAACAGTATCATAAAGGAGGAACTTCATTATCTGAAAAACTCTGCAGCAAGGTTTAGTGGACTCACCACGCCAACACATTTTTTAAAAGATATGCACTAACATATCTGTATTTAAAATGAATTGACTTTGATACCATGTAACCAAGGAAACAGTGTCAAAAATAGATAAAATCATGGTTGATCCAAAACATCTAAAGTTCAGGGGTTTTGTTTTGAATAATCATATTTATACACATGCCTTCAATACAGGCAATTCAAAGTAAAAGCAGTGCAGCAGCAAATACAAAGTGCTTGACATGTTGCTGGTGATCCAGAAGAGAGAGAGAGCAGCTCACACCAGAAACACATAAATTCTGCTTAGTTTGTGTTATTGTCAGGCCACTCCGGGAAGTGTAAAAAGCAGACATTATTCTGATAACAACTAAATCAATCTCAATGCTTGGAATAAGTCTCTTTTGGAAAGAAACCTTTCTTTGGGGAAGCTCCTGGGCTGATCCTTTGCACAAGGAAAAGTGAAGCTTCAGGGATGGAGCCTTTGCATCAGCTCTGGCACCTTACAAGTGTGAACACGAGATTTATTTTTAATGTTTGTATGACAATGGACTTAAAATATAACATTTTAAAGGCTCATCTTTCCCAGAACATGCCAAAGCTTTCCACGTGCTTAGATCACAGATATGGATCTGCTTTTCTTTAGCAGAAATAAAGAAACAAGTCACCAGTGTGGGGTCAGCACCACTGACTACAGAAATTTCTAAACTATATAAAGGGAAATGAAACACTGTTTAGGAAAAAGGCACTCCAGAATCTGATTTAACCACAATATCAGTACTTAACAGGTTCAGGATCATCTAGTACCTCTCAAGGTAGCATTTAAAAAGTCCCATCTTAAAGAATTTTTTACCTTAGCACAGGAAATCAAGGCGTAACAACCAAATCAAGTAGCTAACTAATAGATTAAATGTTTTTACAGTAAACACACAAATAAAAAAGAAGTATGGCTTCTAAGTAATGATTAAATGTAGAGCTTTTACCTATCCTGGGGAAAAAAAAAAAAAAAAAAAAAAAGGAAAAAGATGTTTTAAAAGTTGTTTCAAGAATTTTTAGCGCAATATTCTGTGTTAAAACCTTCCAGCAAGCTGCCAAAATTAAAAGATGAATTATGTTAGAGCCCTTTGTTTAAGGCTTTGAGGGAAAATAAGGTATTACCAAAGACCAAGGACAACTTTGTTCTAGATGTGCATAAGTTATCACTTGTGTCCCTGGAATTCATTATTTGCTATTTAGGGCAAAGTCTGCAGAGAAGATTCTGACTTGTCTCATGCCAATAAACAGTTAAAAAAATAAAAAATCCTTGTTTCTGGGGTGATTCCTGCAGTGGCCTTTGATGCTCTGCAGAGCACATTAAGTTGTTTCCAGGAAAGGGAAAAAGTTTTGAGGTTTGCAGTTTTAGAAGAAGGTTTGTTAGCAAAGGTCAATGCAAGTCTAATCACTATTTAATTATTTTAATCTCTTCCTTGAAACTGAAAACAAAGGGAGGATTTTTACCTTCTATAAAATACTTATTAAAGGCTCATAAATAATTAAATCCAAAGAAGTTGAATGTACAAACTGTTGCAGATGTGATAATGGAAATGAGAGATAATGGAAATTCTTTTGCTCATTCAAATCCAGTAACAGCATTTTGGTGGTATTTATATTTATTTTTAGAATTTATGACTAATATCATCGTTACAAAAATGTGTGGGTAGAAGCGTCTCTATTTCATTCCCCAGTGTTTAGTTTCTAAATTAATAAAGGCAAATTCTGAAAAAATATTATAACTTTGTAGCTGTCTGAAACTTTAAATATTGTTTTTCTCTAAAGTTCATATACATACACAAGGCAGAACTTATTCTGTTTTCCTTCTCTCGGAAAACTCTGATAGTGTTTCCTCATCTCTGCTCCTGCACGTGATTTTAATTTTTCTAAAAAATGATTAACCTATTAGTTCTAAATATCCATAATTTAATATCCCTATTCTCATATTAGAAAACTGCAGAGTGTAATAACAGCCATGACAAGGACAAATATTTTATAGCTAATTGCAAATATTCGTTTTCCACAACAGACTAGAAACCAGTTTATCTCTGAATATTTACAGATAATGTTATCCCTCTTATTTCTTCCCAGTGAGCAGAGGTTAGCATTTATTAAAGAAAATGCAGGATATGTTCTCAGAAGGGAGTTTAGGATGGAAGAAATGTATCCAAATCTTCTTTTTTTAGTCTTTTGGTGATTCTAGACCATCATGTTCCCCTGTTATGATCTATTGCTGTAACTCACAGTAAGCCAAGACTAATATTTCATAAGATAGGAAGCACATCACACCAGATTTAAATGACATTTCTCTTTTCTCACACTCAGCTCATGTCCAGAGAAATTCAGGAGGTCTGGCAGGGCTAAACTCCTTTTCTAGGTGGGGTACAATAGATATATTAATAGCTTTGCCTTTTTTGTTAAAACTGATTAAAAATAAACAGGAATATGTTAAAAAAAAATAAAACCATTATTTTCATTTGCCATACTTAAGAAGACTTGGAAGCAATTATCCACCTTTTCATCACTGCTGCTGTGGGATTGAGATGCAGACTGGAAACTTCTGCCTCCGAGTTGCCACTGCTGCTGAATTTCAAGCAGTTACAGTAGATATTCTGAGCCAGCCCTGGCAGCAGTGGCAGAGAAAATACTGCAGGATTAGATTTCTGCAGCAATCAATGGCAAAGCAGTGGCACAATCCACCCTAAGGTACTTTTCTTACCCAGCATAATAATTAAAGCTGTATTTTTAAAGCACTAAAGCAGGACAATGTTTTCTGGAATTATAAAATTACTGCAATCGGTGTACTTAATTAACCCTCTCCCGTTTCCCATTTTGCTCCATCTTTTGTTTTCATTAAGTGCTATCCTGACCTTTCAGTCTGTAAAAATCAACAAAAGGCATTTCCTTTTTTATTAAAAGATTGATTGCAGGAGGCCTGAGATCACAATGGAAAGGAGAAATTACCTCTGCTCAAAACCCGTCGAGTTTGTTAGACAGCCACTGCCATTTGGCCCCATAATAATGGCAATACAGTCCTGATTTTCAGATGTAACAACGCAAAATAAGCCAAAGGAATGCTAATAAATGATGCTGTAATTCAGAAAGAAATGCACGCACTGTGCGAGAAAATTTTCAATAATTCTATTTAGACATGAACAGACAGATGGAAAAAAGCTACTAAAGGAAAGATTATAGGGAGCTGTTATAGCCCTACCTGAGAGGGCAGGCAAAAATATTGCAATGTATAGAACTAAGGGCACCAAGACCTCAAAGGTATTTTCAAAGCCACAGCACCTTGGCTCCAGAGGCACAGCTCTCATGGGCCACGTCCTCTCATGGACTGCTACTGATAAAGTGAGCAGTTCCCAAAACTTCTTCCTGCCTCTGACTCCGAAAATAATACACGTGAATGAGTACAGTAAAATCATAATTTGAGTCATCATAAATTGGCCACTGTCCCCGGCTGATACAAGGTTAGGCCTTTCAGAGCTTTAAAATATTTATTTATACAGGGACTTACCCACAACTGATCCATTAGAAGCCTGATTTGACTTTGAATCTTATTTGTGATACACTCCTGTCCTTTACTTCAGCTGATCTGCATGCTATTTATGAAACCCAGCTGAAAACCACCAAACCAATTTAATTATTAGAACAGGTTATGACCAGCTGCTGTTGAGTGTCAGAAGCACTTGAATAGCGCAATATGGGCCCCAGTTTGATTTTATATTGTCACACTTTTATTTCTGAAGAGCTACGATGTCCTACGCTCGTCTCTAATCACAAATAACACGAGGAGGAAGGAAGTGGTCCATAATATAACTATCCTTAGTTTAATCCCTCTCATTAATCTGCCTTATTGGCTGTGGCATGCACTTGTTCTGCCCAGCGAAGCTTTAATAGCTCTGTTTCTTTTACCATCATCCATACACGAGCCTGTCGATCAATGGCAATTATTACTTAATGAACATGTAATGATGGGAGAGCCCAGGGAGAGGGGAACAAATAAATCACTCATTAGAGGCCTGATTGGGAGCCCCCACTGTCTCCTGCAGCTTTGTTTAGCCCACATCTGCAGCAGCAATCGGCAGCAGCAGTGCTGCGAATCTTCTGTGACCTGGAGGGTATTCAGCTTCCAAAGGAGATGGACACAAATGTGTTCTCACCTTAACTGAAAATTCTCTTCTGAGCAGTTCTTAAAATATTTTAAAAACCCCAAACATAGAGCTGTTTTTTCCTGATTTTTCCAAACTCTTTTGGTTTTTGTTTTCTTTTCTTTTTTACTTCTCAAATATGAGCAAAGTTGCATTCTTTCTCCAGTTGAAATAACAAAGCTTTTCCAGAAGCTTTAAGGTGGAATCCAGTGACTAAGCATGATTTTAACAGTGCTTCTGTATTCATAGACCTAAGCAGGAAGGATTCATGGTCACTTACATCAATCAATATTGTGCCAGTAAAACAGGTTCTGTGTTTCACAGAAATGATGCAGGTATTTGCTTTTGTGATGCTACTTCCTGCTCATTGAGCTCTGAAGTAAAATATTTTGCATCTTAGTAGCAATTACCAAGAGTTCTAGTCTAGCTTCCATACCAATTTCTCATTTTGCTGTTTTTTAGACAATCCTGCCAAAGTTAAGGTGACGTGAGAAGGGAAATCAACAGCTGATAATCCACAAATTAAACATTTCTGGTGACAAAAGCATGAACTGGGTATGTGCAGAGTCATATTGACTTAAATTCTGCAGATTTCCCCTCATGCCCTTTTCCATTTTGATGTAATGTGGCTCCAGTGTCCTCTTTCTTCAACTGATGCTTGGCTTTTTCAACTAACAGAGTCACAACAGCAAGATTAAAATGAAGACATTTAGAACTTCAAAATCAAAGTGGGATTTCCTCATAAGATGCCATCATTTCCACACAGTGGAAACAGGCTATCACCATTGGAAAAAATCCAATTTTTTTGTTTCTTTCTAAGGAAAGATCATTCCACCAGACACTTTCTGTACAGTTCTCCAAATTCTTTATGCTAACAATCCTTGATTTGCAAAAAGATCTTCCTAAACCTCTCACTAAAGAAAGCTCAGTTTGCTTTAACATACACTTTTTAAAAAATGCTTCCAGAAGAGGATAAAGCTTTTGGAACATGTCTCGGAAAAATTTAAACAAGATGAATCCAGTAAATGCAGGGAAAAGGTTACTTCTTCATTCAAGGGAGGCTTATTTTCTCTGTTATGTATTCATTTATTTGCTTTCAGCCTTGAAAGAAATATTTCTACAAATTTAAGAGAACATTCTGACTATTCAAAGTCTCCTTCTAATTCAATGTAGTGTTTGCCAGGCATAAAAGCCTGTTAGACATTCAAATAACAGATTAACTGTAAAACACTGGAGAAACCCACTCCATGTTTTCAAACATATCGTTAAAGAAATGGCTTCTGGGGGGAGAAAAAAAAGAAAACCCCACAGATTTCTAAAGCTTTTCTGCCTTTAAGTAATAAGGAAGGAGAAAAAAAAGAAAGAAAGAGAACTGTTTCAAGTCAAAGCAGGTAACTGTTCCAGGGCAATGCTGCACTGAAAAAGAATTTCAATACTTAATTGTAATTTCCATCAGCAGAGAAAACTCATAATCATTCTTATCTCCTAAAATAGCTTGTTAAACATGAAAAAACCTTCTTGCTGAAACAGGCTGTATCTGGGCAAGAATCATAAGCAGAAACGTGTTTTAATTACCTTTTTCCAATATCTTCAACTAGAAGTTAATTTTAATGAGAAGGAAGACTCATGTTGCAGTTTTCCCCTTCCTATTTCCCGTGGGTTTTGTTTGTTTTGTGTCAAGCAGGCGAAGAGAGCTTTGGGGATGAGTTTGTCAATCAGAACCACCCAGGACAGTTTCAGAAATGAGGTGGTCCCTTTCTGAAAGTCATTTCCAGCTCATGCAAAGAAATGCAGAGGAAGCCACCAGAATTCAGTGTCACACAGGCAGAAATTCTGGGTGATGGACCTTTATGACCAACGTGCTCCAAACGATAAGAACCATTGGAAAAAAGTGGATTCCTTAAGTCTTTCCATGGTTAAAGTATTGGCTACGTCATCCTTGAGGACACTTGCACTTAACTAACAACAAAATTTCAACTCAGTTTGACAGATGGTGTTTATCAAGCTTTTTTTTTTTCCTTCGAAAACAAACCAACAGAAAATAGCTCCCAGCACAAGTATTTGTGTCTAGGAGAAGCGAGGAAACCATTCCACCTTTAACTTAGGCACTGAGGTTGTGAATGAGTCCTTGACTCGGTGCCAACTGTAAACCTTGCTTTTCAGAAAAGCAAAATATTTATGAGTTCAGATGCAGGATGACAAATTATTCACAAACTTGAGAATAGCTCAATTTTGTTTTCTAAGTGGCTGAAACCAAAACAAATCTCTTACAATCAATGAGGACAAAGAAAGGACATTAACGCTCACAACGCAGTATGGAAACGTGCAAGAAGGAGACTCCACCAGAAATAATATCAGTTATCAAAACTTGGAAGGAATTCCTCAAAATGAAGTGGAACCAAACTCTTCTTCATGTTCAAAAATTATCTTAATCATGATTTCCCTTGATTTTCTGTAATACGACTTTTTTTTTTTTTTTTAAGTATGTGCTGCTATTATGCTGGGTTGAAGAGCAATTTTGATGAGGAGCAACAGAAAAATTAGCACATTTCAAACCCTTTGAAAGACCATCTCAGAGGAACACAAAAAATGCCAAATGAGTGAAAAATCTTATATGAACACAGAGATCTTTGATAGCTTTGAAAAATCATATCTGAGTATTATCAAATAGCTTTTGTTGTCTTTCTTCCCAATCATATTTTCCAGTTTCTTCCCACCCCCCTTACCTAAACCTGTTCTTTGAGATTGTATAAAGTTGTCAGACGATTTGTTACCAATACACCTTTTGAAATCTTCTTGGGTTTACAAAAGAAAAAACCAGCAAATGGAAAAGAAATGAATTCTTTAAATAGTCAAGGACAAAGGAGAGAAGCTGTGTTTAACCAAAGCTGTCTCAAAATCAAGGCAGGGCACTAAAAATGCCATCCAGTTACATATGCTCCACGGCTCCCCACTATATAAATCCTTCCCACTGCTGTGCTCCTTTCCTGGTGGCTGTAGAAGTATTAGCTGCAATTTGTCACTGCGTTATGTCAGGGAGGGAAGGTTTGCTCTTAAAATGCCACTTGGAGAGTAAACAGCAGCCTGCAGAGCAGGATTTGTTTATATCACTTTGGGTACGATGAATAACACACTTAGAAAGATATATTGAATATGAAACATGGAAGTGTAAAAGTTGTGACTTGTGTTAAATATTCACTGCCATTGCTGCCAGAGCTGGTATATGGAGCTCGTGTATTTCAGGCAAAGCCAGCACAGGTCATTGCTGTACTTCCGAACTAAAGCCTTCTGTGCACTGCTGGTTCTCCAACATCTCTGTGCTCTACCCAGGAGCCACCACACCTCACCCAGAGCTCTCTGCGTTTCTCTGGAGTGATTCCTGCTGCTGGGTGCTGTTTATCCCAGGTACAGCTACACCCACGCCGCAGGGGCTGAGGGCCCACGCGCTGCTGAAGCAGAGAATTCTGCACAGATGACGAGTTCCATTAGCACCGTCTGCTCTCCACCCACACACACCAGAGAAGCCCCAAACACTGAGTGCTAAGCTGCCTGTAACTAACACCAGAATGAAAATATTCAAGACGCAAAGCGTTTTCCCGGTAAGAAAACGAGAAATCACACAACATATCTTCCAGTGTACATCCCAGGTTTCCTGGGACATGACTGGAGACCTCTCTGGAAGCAGCAGAGTGGAAGAAGTTCCTCTAATGATGCAGTAAAACTACAGCTGTAGCACACCACAGTCAATAATTACTGGCATCTAAGGCTGCAGGGGAATTCACTATAGATTCATATATGTGTGAGGAAAAGTTATTTAATCCATAGGAACATAATGGCTGCACTGACCTTTACTTGCTGGCTCCCTCACCTTCACAGGCTGCTGCAGGTTCACATGGCTGAGAGCAGTTGCTCCTGCACCTCACCTGCATTTAAAGAGGGACTGGGCTCCCAGGAACACCCTCTGACCCTGGCATCACCTGGGGGCAGCTGCAGCCCCCTCCCCTTCCCCTGGAGCCCAGGAGACTGTGCTTCACACTAAAAACCCCAACAGGGCATTCCAAGCCTGGAATTAGCCCCAAACAGAGATCTGCTCCCAGGGTTTGGGATGCAGCGGAAACCTCTGCTCAGGGGTAGGGAGGTGTTCCTGTGGGCTGGAGGTCAGGGGAAGAGGAATGACGGATACAGTACAAGAAGAAAACATCTCACATTACAGAATTGTGTTACTCCTTCAAACCACAGCTCTGGCTTCTCCTTGCTCATTCTCCGTGCTGAAGCAGACTGGAAGCTGTGGCTGTCACATTCTGTGCATCTTTGCAACACACAACGGGACTCCCCTGAGAGCCTGGGGGGCTTCACCACACTTTCAAATGTATAAATTGCATTAAAACATCTGACATGTTATTACTGGTAGGCAAATTACTTCAAACAGACACAGAGTAGGTTTGGATTAGATATAGAAGAAGTTCTTCCCTGTGAGCGAGGTGAGGCCCTGGCCCAGGGTGCCCAGAGCAGCTGTGGCTGCCCCTGGATCCCTGGCAGTGTCCCAGGCCAGGCTGGACAGGGCTTGGAGCAGCCTGGGACAATGGGAGGTGTCCCTGCCATGGCGGGGGTGGCACTGGGTGATCTTTGTGGTCCCTTCCAGCCAAGGCCATTCTATGATTCTATAATTCTAAATACTACTATAGAGAAGAGTTATCACCTTATCTAATGTAAATTCAGTTTTACAAGGCTTTATAGTGCATGAAAAGAGATGCAGATTTTATTTCAAATTTAGTCATGTGTCCACCTGCAGGAATTAATTTTAGTGAGTCATTTGGCAAAGACTAATTGAGCTAATCTACATTATACAAGAGCAAAGACCTAATGAAGTCTAAGATGTGTTGTTGTGTATATTATCACATAAAACATCTTACACACAGATAATTCTTTAATGGGATTTAAATGTTCAGATTTTAGAGCCACTGGTTAGAGCTCAGCAAAGGAACTGCAGCATGCAAATCCCAGGAATATCTGTTTCACACCACTGTTCCACTAACAGGTTTTGCACAAGATGGATTGTGTGCCTTCCTTCTTCCAGGCAGCAATATAAACCCAGCCCAAACTCACTGGAGTTCAGCTTTAATTGAGAAAGGTCCTGTCCAATGTAAATGTAGTTCACAGGTTAGATTCTAAGGTCTGACTGCAGCGGTGCTGCTCCCAGAGAAGTTTATTATTTTATTATACTCTCTATTGATTGCCATCATCCCCCTATTGACAGGCTGTGTTCAGGGTGTGAGGCTCTCCTGGAGGATCGATGGAGCCGTGGGGAATCTGTGGGGAATCTGTGGGATCCTGGTGGGGAGCACGAGGAATTGCCTGATGGTGCCTACAAAAACACTTCTGCTTCGTTTTCCACTTAGAAATAAATGAATCATGGGAGACGAGCAGATCTAGGTGCCCTCTGCAAACTTATTTATACCACGTTAGAAACACATATTTGACAATTCATCATTTTGCAAAGCAAAATAGTCAGTGAAGGAATTTATTTTGAAGGATGCTGATGGTTCCACAGAGCTCAGAAAGCGCTGGGGGGGAGCTCTTCTCCAAAAATACAACTGAGCTTGGTAAACCTCCTCTGGGACAGCTTGCACTGCATTATCCTGCATGGCTTTCACATGGATCAATATTTTCACATCACCCAGCACTTCAGGGGGACAGTGCGTGTCACAGGACCTCAGAAATGTTGACATTGGAAGGGACTTGTGGAGATGAACTTCTCCAACCCAGGGTCACTTAGGTGCTACAGCACAGGTAAGATATTTAGCACACTGCTGGATACTTGAATGATTTTAAAAAAGGCTAGGATAAGTAAGCTGGAGGGGTCTAATGCCTAAATTAATGATTATTTTTTAGGTATAAGGCCTACCATGAGACTAGGTAACATGAATAAAAATATATCCCATATTAATATTCCACAATGCCGTGGCTCAGTCTTATGACAAAGATTTTAATGTGAATAGGAAAGAAATCCAATTAAGTCATTGTTATAACAGTGCTTTAATTAAGTCAGGTCCCTTTTTTAACACAAGACTAAACGTCTGAGCTTTAAGATTTATTTCTTTTTTTAAATTTGAACCTGTAAAAATTGATTGAATTGTCAATTGGTTGTACACTTTCTGGATTTATTCTACATAAATGCAATTTATCTAAATGTTTCTGTGTCAAACATTTAATTTTGGTTTTGATTTGTTTGGGGTTATTTTTGTTTGGGGTGGGTTTTTTTTTTT
>VZRL01003250.1:302965-401991 GCA_013397895.1 Origma solitaria
TTTTTTGGTGTTTGTTTTGGGTGGGTTTTTTTGTTTGGGTGGTTTTAGGTTTTTTTGTTTTTTTTTTTTTTTAGGGGGTTTTTGTTTCGTTTTTTGGGGGTTTTTTGTTATTGGGTTTTTTTGTGGTTTTTGTTGGATTTTTTTTGTTATGATGCAATATACATATTTGAAGACTTTCTAAATCTCTTCTAACTTAACTGAACAGAATGCAGCCAGCCAGGAATATGGTGCTCAGTGGAGATGAGACTGCAGCGTCAGGCAGCAGAGCCTTTCAATTCCACTCTGGCTGCTTTTCAAATCAAACCAAAAAATGAGAGGCTTTTGTCGTCATTCAGCCCAGAGTACTGGCTTAAAATAGAATCTAATTTTGGCTGGTATCAAATATTTTAACATTAAAGGTTCTATTAATACCATTCAATAATATATGCCTTTTTAACATAGAACACATAGGTCAATTTTTGATTAAGATGAAAACTTCTCTATGAGAAATTACTCCATCCTGCCCTCTGATTAATATAACAGTCTATTTTTCATGTGTTTAAATAAATAAGTATGAGAGTGTATCAGAGGTGAGCCTAACTAGGCAGACTTTGAAAATACAGTGCTCAGGGAAGTCCATCCAACTTAAGCTGCAATTCCAGCATTGTTCCTGCATTTCTGTAGCAAAATGGAAAGAGTGGCACAGATCCTTCCCTGTGGAAGGAAACCTTGCTCTGCACTAGCACAAAGTCAAGGTTTCCATTCACAGTTTTAACACCACGGCTACATTTTTTCCTTAGAAGAAAATTACCACCATGTAGCTCTGCATCTATCATTTCATGGTGTTCTTCCCATTTTTGATTCAGCATTTATGAGCTTGCTTTTAGCTACGAGTTTATTATTATCCATTTATAGGAAGCCAACAAACTAGTAAATTATGTATTTGAAAGCCCTGCTGGCTGACATTTTTAAAGTTCATTGGATTTTTTTTTCTTTTGCAGAGTAGAAATTTGTAGCAAACACTCAAGATCTGATAACTGATTCCCATTTAGATGTCATTGAGACATAAGTGCAATGTATTTTCATTAATATTTCATTGTGTAAGTGTTCCTTGCTCTGACATTGCCATCTTGTAGTTATTTGTCCCACATCTAAAGAGCAACTTGTAATCAGATCGGTATATTGGACTTCATTATCTGTCACCACACATTCTTAGCATAGAGAATGTTATTAAGTTATAATTGCCTCTGTTTTTCCCTTACGGGAAGATGAAGAACAATAGACAACAATATATGGACTCATTAAGGAACAAAAATTAAAGGTTGACAACAGGCATAAAACTGTCAAATACATCAGGGTTCTGGATTCAAAAGTTTTATTTCCTCTTGTGCTGGTTTTTTGTAGCCTGACGGGCCCAGGACATTTTAGGAACTTATGGAACATCCATAGATGGGCTCCTGATTTAGCTCCTGACTGAGAGTGGTGCTGGCTGGGATTAAACCATGAAACCACTAAACACAACCCATATTTAACTAATAAATGAAGACAAGCTGCATTTTGAGGGTAGCACAACATTTTGTGATTAATTTGTGATTCTATATCAAAATATTGTGGTTTTGAAAACCAAACATGACAACAGAAGATGCACATTAATTAGATAACCAAAGTAAATGTCATTAAAAAATAATTAAAAATTATTGGGTTTGCTTTTGGAATTGACATCAGTCTAACAAATAGAAAATAAATGGCAGTACCTGCTATTTCAGATGAGATTACTTCAATATGTTATGTAAGAAACTGTTTAAACGACAGGTTCCTGAACTCTTGCAATAAAGAGAAGTATAACTTGCAGGTGCAGATGTTCATTTGTTTCCGACCCTCCATAAGATGAAGTTCTGTTCTGTGCTACATCAGGGTAAATGACATAATCCAGAGTTAAATGAGAAAGAAGAATCTCAGTTTAAATAACTGAAATGGAAAGTAATACTTAAGAAGGTTTCTCAGTAAAAAGTTTCTGATTATCTACCATTAAGAATTTTATAGGCAAAGAAAGAGAACCTGTCACACTTAATCATATCTGAGGCTGATTCTGTCTATTCAAGCTCCCAGTGAAGAAGCAATTTGGTAGCAGTTAAAGGAAATTTTGAAGCTCAGTAAGCAGAGAAAACACAGACACTGCACATCTCCCACGTTTTCCATTTCAGTGTTCAGGGTGAGCTAAAGATGCTGCTGCAGGAGCTGAGCAGGAGCCCAGGTGAGCACCCAGCAGCATCCTCCCCTTGTGAGCAGGCAGAGCTCAGAGGTCTCCAGGTGCAAACTGGGTCCTATCAAGTCTCTCATTTTCCTTTCCCCACCAACTCAGGTTGCTCCCTCTGTGGAGAGGATGTCATAAAACAAGTTATGTTGATGCTTTGCCATCAGGAAATTTTATATTTACCATACAGATCCTGCACAGCTCCTGTATGGCTTCCTTAAGTCTTCTTGGAGGTACCCAGCCCCTAAATATATTGTACTATATTTCCACTTTATAGCGTGCTATAGATTTTTTCGTATTAGCAATAACTAACTGCATTGTGAAAGTTATTGCGGGAACAGCTGCAGAATTTGAATCCTGTGTGGGAATGAATTGGTGCTTCTGGCACAGGGGAAGGAATAAAAAGTGTTTGGGGCCTCTGGGAAGCTTCTGTGGAAGAACAACACTAAAATAATTTCAGTTGTTACCTTTATGTTTCAGTCCCAAGCCCAAGCTTGGCTCCTCTGAAGCAATGCTCCACATTGGCTGCAGGCTCCAGCTGCTCCTTCTCTGAGGCTATATTTGCTCTGTTCTGATTTTCCTGCCCCCAAGGATCTGTACTAGATACTGCACAAATAGCTGGTGAGGTTTGGGCTGGACGGCCCCTGGTAGAGCACACTGAATCAGATGTGGACAGGAAACATCACGGCAAGGATCTTCTTTTCCTTTGTTCTCATCACCACAGTGGGATCAGCCACACCGAGGCTCATGTGACAAATAGCCACAAATACCTGTAAGGTAAAAAAGAATCTGTGATAAACAGACACAAAACCAGTGGTTGAGACATTTCGGGGATGCCAGAAGCAAATACAATAGAAAAATGTGCTGTATTCCATAGAAAGCAAATGGTGCTCAGCTGTAATCCTCATGAAGGCTGGTATTAGTTGCCAGCTCAAATCACAACCACTCCACTGCAGGAACGGAATGATCAATATTGAAGCACAGTCAGCAAGAATGAAATAACGATCACATCCCCACAGCCTGAGACTGAGATTTGCCTCCGTGCACAAAGGTGCAGCATCTTCCTTCTGCTACCACATATTGAAAAAAGAAATATCCACCAGTAGTCAGAGTGTTTTTCTCTGTCACCAATAACCTGTGTCCACAATTACAGTCCCGCCTGTGCCCACAGAGTCAGTGGGATTACATTCATAGGTAATACTGGTGTGCAAAATCACTTTTAGGGGTAAAATGTACAAGGATGAAAAGTCATCTTTCTTAAGAGATCATATAATTATATATATATATTATATATATAATTATATATATATTAATATACATATTTATATATATTATAAATATAAATACAATTTAAATTATTTAAAGCAATTACTAAAATTAAAACCTATGATGGATATTTCTGAATATACCTCTGTTCTGCCTTGAGTATACCTCAGTTCTTTTCCCTTTTAAAAATATCCTTGTTTTGCTAGGAACATCAGAAAGGATATGAGATTCTCAGCTTTTATCAGGTCATTTTCTGCATGAGCAGAAGTGCCCATCCAGTGTTTCTCAGAAGGTGCAGAGTCCTTTAGATACTGATTGTGCAGCAGGTGGTTAATGGTGTTATGCTCTTTATTGGTACCATTCCCTCTTTTGTCAAGTTCAGTACAGAAAAGAAGAAAGCAGATCCAAGTTTCCACTTTGAACAATTTCTAATATTAGTGTTCAGACATTTTAGATAACCTTTTTTTCTCTTTGAGAAGGGACATAACAATCATTGGTTCAGCTGGAGCTGAGCCACCCTCATAATTATAAGACAAAACATCACAAAACAATTGGCATTTCAGTGTAGCAAAATCCCAATTCTGGGATTCTGGAATGTTTCCTCGGAAATTGGATACAATACTTCTGGGATCAGTTTATTAAATTTGTCCCACACAGACTCTGACCTTTCAAAACATAGAAAAGATCACGTGGCAAATCACTCTCAGGAGCAACTTCTATTTTGGCTCTGACCTCTCCCTCTGACCTTGGGAGAAATTTTTTATGTAAAGGCAGAACAGAACAGCTCTATTTCTTTTATTATTTGAAATGGGAGAAATAATCATTTTTGAATATTCATACAGGACTCTTTAAATATATATGCAGAGCCTATTGCATCAGCCTTCTATAATCCTTGATCATTTACCACACAGGTCAGTAGAAAACATCCATAATTTAGATCCAATTTCCATCTTTGCAAGCCCAGAGAACACAACTTCTGACACTGACTTGTACTAAAAAGGGCAGAATATGAGATGTTATTGTTCATTTATAGGGCAGCAATTATGCATGGAACTATTTCACTGGAATTCCACATTTATAACTTCTGCTTTCCTTCTCTTTAAATGTATTGATTTTATCAAGTATTACAAATGGACCCGACAGACTGCTGTGGTTAGGGCTGTACAGTTCCTTGTGTAGCTTGTTTTGGATTCCTTGTAATGGTTAAATTTTAATTATTGCAGCTGGAATTACCTTTGAGATATCTCTCCCATGTTTTTCGAAAGTCTGCGCTGATCTGCCTTGAGCGAGGAAGAAGGAAATCTGTAAAATCCAGCTGTTTTTATTGTGTCTGGGGCTTTGCCACCCAAATTTATGGAGGACTCTGGGTCCTACCATCCATCATAGACAAATGTTGAAAAGACAGAAGATGGAACTGCGCTGTTCTGGAACAGCAAACATTCCAGCACAGCACATTAATTTTTTTCCTTGCATACAGATTTTTTCCCCTTCAATATAATAACAATAATCTGCAGCCCTTTATTCCCAAGTCTTCAAACCTGATCTTTGAAGGCTCCATAACATGGCATCGTTCCACAGACACACACAGACTCACTCTTCTTTCAGTGCATCTGTTCCAGCTGAAACACTAACCACATGCATGCCAGAAGCCCACAAATAATCTCATTAATATCTCTGAGTGTTCTCATGCACCTTTATGTACATCTGTGCTTCAGACAGATCAGACACTGCTCAGCAATGCTGCGAGGGTCAGATTTCCTTTTTCCTTACCAAAATTGTTATGCTGGTAACAGCACAGACTGCAGACTGATCCAGGAACTCACATCTGATTCCTGAACTCCTGCTCATAAGGAATCACAATAGACATTTGTTTGATGGATAAATCCAAATACATTGGGGAAATGCACACTGTGAGCACGTTTCATTTGGCTGTTTCCATCATCCTCGGTGCCTTTTAATTAGGGGATGCCTGAACAAACAAAGCAATGTTTGCTGGAGCTGATAGAAAGGATGGCTCTACCTCAAGTGCAGTACTGCATCAAGTAATAGTGAAAAGCAAATACCCAAGCCTCTCTCTGTCCCTGCACTCAGCTTGTTGGAAGATGGAATTCTGACTGCCACAATCTGTGCTTCAAGGAGAGAAGGAGAGCAGGAGTGGGACCTCCTGAGCCCACAGAGCTCAGCTGCTGCTGCTGCCTTTGCTGCCCCCTGATGTGGACTCCCCAGTTTGGCTCAGCCTTGGCTCCAACTCTCCTACACGCCAGGCCGGACTGCAGTGCACTTAGATGGAAAAGAAATCCTGCTAAATACTGTGCTAATTGAGATTCCTAACTGGTCCTACCTGGAAATTACAGGTGAGTGCATCCATCAAAACTGAACCTGAAACAGACAGCAATGTGAGGAAAGATGTGAGAATGGAGGACCCCGTGGACTTTGAGCACTACAGTACAAGAAGTCTTTAAATCAAGATATCGTGTCCAATGATGCTCACTTTTCTAAGCCTTCCACTCTCTGGGCTGTTGAATTTGCACTTTACTTTCTGTTATTACTTTTTTATTAGGAAAACTTAAATCCTGTTGAGAAGAGCTGATTTAGGTTGAGCTGTCGCCTTTAGCTTCAGAACATTAAGTCCTGACAAATGCTTCTTTTGAAGTCTGACACCTGTTTGTTTGGCATTTCCCACTCTCAGGAACTCACTAGACTATAATAATACTCAGCACAGCAGAAGTAAAGAGAATGAATTAAAGCAGAAACGCTTTCAGACGTGAAAGAGCAGTACAAAAGAACATCCCTTTGCTCAGGGTACCTCAGTAGTTTCGAGAGGACCTCAGGAGAGCTCAGCTCCAAGCTGTATGGTTTTTTTTTTCTGTAATGGGATTCTAATGCCCATGAAACAACCCAGAGCAGCAGCCCTAGAGACCAGACAATTCTGTCTTAAAAGAGCTACAAAACAGCAGGAGAAACCGAGTTTCTTTGCAGGCTCTTTTAGAAGCAGAGAGAAATATCCTTATTATCAGACCAAATATCAGGTATCTGCTCCTTTTGTAAGTGAAATGTTGGAGAAGAATGGTTCATAAATACTCAGAGATGGGATTCTATTAGATTTTCTTTTACATTTGGCTACAGGAGGATTTTGATGGTAAATTCCTTCAAATAATGATTTATCAGTTTGGGGGAAGTGTCCATTTAGAAGAAAACTTGTAGCCTGCTTAAATTAATGAAGGAAACTCTCATGAACTCTCCCTAAATTTAAAGCAGGCCCACAGGGCAAGACCCAAAATTTATTTACCTCTGCCATGTACTTAGACGCCATACTTACGGTTTTTATTTTATTCACCAGAGTTTCAGGTAAGAATTTGCAACTGAAATTGGATAACATCATCATTAGGAACTGGGTGCTTGAATTAATTCCTTTAAAATATCCACCTCATCTGGATATTTCAAAACCTGCTTTTAATCTTACAAAATGGATTCTATACAGATAATATTTTTTCTATGGCCAACAGCAGATTCAGTCTCTTTTTGTTCAAGATTCGTCATGATGGAATATATATTCAATCATGTCCTGAAAACTGTAAGAATCTTAAACAAAACCTGTTAGATTTATTTCATTAAAGAGATGACAAAAAATCCTTTTAAAACTAGGGAGCACTGCAATGATTCTTAAATTCTATATTTAAAAAAATGGCTAAAATGTATAAGCAGCTGTTTAGAATAGTTTCACAGCACAGTAAACTTTCTAATCTATCCTTCAGGAGTGTATTTTTTCAGCAATTTTAAGCAGTGTTTGTACCTACTGGGGATTCTGTTGGCAGGGCTCTATCTTTTTTAAGGGTACTCAGCACATTCTTTATAACATTGGTTTAATCTTCTCCCAGATTTGCTAATCTGAAATATCCCATACAAGGCTCCGCGCCTTCGAATGACATTTTGGTAAAAATTCATCTCCAACACTTCAGGCGATTCCATAAATAAGATTAAAGAGCAAATGAATTTCTGAAAAAGACGCACAAGTACTCAAAGGTGCAGAGCTGGGCTCCCCAGCCGGCTGCTTCAGAGGCAGCTCAGAGAAAACACAACTCCTCGTGGCAAGAGCTGCTCGCACAGCCTCTGCATGGCAGATCCTTTAGTTCCAAATCGTTAATCAGCCAGCTTGTGCAGAAGGAAATGAGAAATAACCTTTTCCCTGTGCAGCTTTATCACCACAGCCGCTGTGGCTGATGGAGAGTGGGACCATCCTCTGCCCCATGGCCAGGGGGTCTCTGTCTCCCTGGGTGTAGAAACGAGAGAATTTCCACTCAGGGGATCCCAAGCACATCCCCTGTGAGCCTCTTGGTGGCTCACGGGGCTCTGCGTGACAGAATTCCATCTGAACACTCCCACTCCACCACCTTTGGACAGGAGCTTGTCAGACCTAAGTTTTCGTGCCTATGTATTTATGCACACGGAAAGGTCACTGTTATTTGTGTGGGTAGATGTGAAAAGTAAACTTTTGTGACTGGTAGTGAGCACAGTCAAAAAAAGATTATTAGAATAACATACAAACATAGGTATATACACTCTGTATAAATTTATAAGCTAAATATCAGAGCTAAACTACTATATCTGAAAATTTTATGTAAGTAAAATATATATTATCTACTTGAAAACCATGACCTGTTGCAGCTGCATTGCTGCAGGCAAGGCTGTAAGGCCAATTTCATTATACAGGTGGGTGCTTCAACTTTTATTTAACATTGGCAGTTCTTAACTGGTGGGCTTAGATTTACATTGCTGGACAGAAGACTTAAAGCAAATTACACCTCTTAATTAACTGAATGATCCATAACGCATTTCATGCCTGAACAAATATAATTGAAACAATTGAAATCATATTAGCAACCCAGAAAATAATCAAACTGCTGGCTTAACTCTTGGTAAACACTTGTCACTTTTCTAATTTTGCAACAAAAATGAAACCCCAGTAATGCTGGAAGGCATTAACATCAGTGTTGGTGGATTTATAGCCCAAAGTACAACTCTGTTTTGAGCTCTGTAGTTTCCTAGAAGACAAGCCCAAAATCATATTCGGAGCAAACAGCAATCATAACTAAGAGAGACATTTCTCATACTCCAGCCCTTACAGGAAGACTTTGGAATACAGAGCTAGCAATCAAACGTTAATCTTTTCTAGAGAAAAAATAACCATGAATAAAAAAAGATAATCCAAAAGCAAATAAGTAATTATGTTATTCTTCAAAGGATAAAATAGTGAAATATGGATTGAAGAACTGCCATCCTTCTGTCAGAGTCAGGGTATGTAAAACATCCTTTCTTGTCAGAAGGCTTGGGTACCCACATACTCGTTTCTTTTGCTCTCTGTGAAGGTGGATTTGGGGTTTATATCCTGCAATGGTGCTCTTTGCAATCATCAGGGAGCATGGCAGGCTGCGGGGCAATAAGGCTGGGAATTGGCAGAGCATGAAGAAGCTGCTAGCACAAAGTGCTAGATGAGGAGGGAAGAGCAGAGCTGAGCGCTGCTGGAGCCCGGAGCAGCTCCTGCCAAGGGCACAGGAAATCTCTGCACCAGCCCTGGGAGGTTCAGACTGCACACCCACGGCTGGGGGCAAAGGGTCACTCACACAGTCACTGAATGGTTTGGGCTGGAAGGGACCACAAAGATCCCCTCATTCCATCCCCTGCATGGCAGGGACACCTCCCACTGTCCCAGGCTGCTCCAAGCCCTGTCCAGCCTGGCCTTGGGCACTGCCAGGGATCCAGGGGCAGCCACAGCTTCTCTGGGCACCTGTGCCAGGGCCTGCCCACCCTCACAGGGAAGGACACAAGCTCAAGGCAAAGGTCAGACACTGAACAAGGTGAGGTGGAAAGCACAGAATGAGCTGCGAGAGAAGGGAGCATTTGTGGGCAATAGTTGCCACAAAGAGCCCTATCAGCTAGTGAGGAGTGGGATGTATTTTAAAATACTTTTGGAGCTGACACTGTCTGAGAGGGCTAATGGGCAAGGCAGAAGGTGACTCATAGTAGCAGTTCTTTTATCTCCTGTGACAAGTTTGTTTGAAGATTTTTACAAATAAACATGTCATTTCTGAATTTTTTTGTACATTATTTTTCAAGAATTTAAGTCTACACAACACCTAAATAGGCTACTGTTCATATGCATTATTCATGTTTACAGTTCTATTTATCATTACTTCGGTGTATACGAGTTGTACAACCAGGGTTAGCTTTGCTCAGGACACTCTGAGCTGATGGAAGGGCTACATACAAATACAGCAATAAATCCATTTTGCACTATAGAAGGTTTCAAATATTTCACTTGTTAAAAACCATTCTATTACTGAAGGGGGATTATCACAATATATCCAAAGAGAAACTTAAAACATATATTGTGTGAAATATTTGTGAAATCTAAATCAATGTTATCCATAGGAAAGCACAGAAGTTCAAATCAATTGATCCAAAAGTAGTTGAAAATCAGCGTCATGCTTTGCCTATCACGATCGTTCTGCTGCATTCTCAGTTCTATTGCAGTATTTCGATGACATATAACTAGAGCTGAGTACTCTGTAATGAATAATTTATTTCACCAATTTTTCCTCTTTTTTTTTTTTTTTTTTTTGTTTCTTTCTGTGACATATCCATGAATACACAGATCACGGTTTTCTTTATTCCTAATTCAGAGTTCTCTGACAGTCCCTTCCCAGCTTCCCTTTGCAGTGCTTAGATTGCCTCCATGTACATTCCAGATTTTGAAGCTCTGGAGGGTTAGCATCAGAGCTCTGCAGTTTCCCTGTGCGTGGTCATACCCCATTGTTTCTGTTCCCCAGTTGGACTCTTCTGAAGTAATTGGGTATGAATGTTCATGGAGAATAAATTAGACTTGGCTTTTTTTTGCGATCCTGAATGTAAAACCAACTCTCTCTGTGCATTGGCACCAATAAAATGCAGAAGAAACTCCACAAAAAGCTGACACATAAAAGGCATGAGCACAGCTGAAAGGAATTAATTTAAAAATTCGTATGAATATTCATAGGAATTTTTTTTCCAGTGTGTTCTCCAATTAAATGGTAGGAAAACAACTTTTTCTCTTAGTGGATTCAACTTTGGACAGTTCACCTGCTCCTGATGTGGCCACTGGGAACACTTCAGTGGTTGAAAGGAAGGACAAGCTCGGGGCTCTTGTCATTCTGGAGTTCAGTCAGTTCTTCCTGGACCCAAGCCTAAAGGCATCTCTTTTCTGCACTAGAGCTGTGAAGCTTTTTGGAAGACTCGAGCTGAAAGGCAAAGCCAGGCTGTTTCCTCCAGGAGAGGAGGAGGGGAACTCATCTTTGTGTGAACTAACACTGAGGCAGCATTTTGCTGCTGCAGAACAATCAGTCAATTAATGCTGTGATTCTGGCAATTCCGTGCTGTGTGTGAAGCACAGATTTCCCCGTGCCATGCTGGGAAGCAGTGCTGAAATTCCTCCCTGACATCAGCCATGGAGGCACTCCCCATTCCCACATCCTCGCAAGTGAAGACAGGCAGCCCTAGACTCTTTTAACACTTATCCCACTTTTTCAATCTCTTTTTCGAAGAGATTACAGGATTAAAAAAGTCAAAATCCATACCAAGAGAGGTCTTTGCTGCTAAACAGAATATACCCTGAGAACAATGTAAGTTTAAAGACAGAGAAAGTATCACAGCTGGGATACGAATTTAAGTCAAAGTTGTGTTCCACAAGCAGAAGTGATGCTTAAGGCTGTTTTGCATTAGAACATTTGGAGCACATTGTTTCCTAATCTACTCCGAAGAAATGTTTAGGGATTTTATTAACATAAAACAAGATAGTGAGAGCAAATTTGATATCAATTAACATACTAATTAAATGTCACTTAGTAGTTTTAGCAATTACTTGATATTTAATTAACCACTTGAATACCTTGGGAGATACAGATTATTGTACGTGTAATCAAAGGGCAATTCTTCTGACCCTGTGGGTATATGCTGCATGTCAAGACAATCTGTAGATAGCAACAAAAATAGCTTTATGCACTGTGACCCCAGGTATGTCGAGCTGCTGTGTACCCAGGAGATTAATTTACTCATTGGAAAGTACTAAGTACCAGTTAAAAGGCTTGAACATACCTCCAGTGACTAGCGACCTACATAAACAACATGAACAACCCACAAAGTATCAATTATTTTAGTTCAAGCCATATTTTAAATTCATACTGCAAAATTGTCTTGGCATTTATGAAACTTGTATTCATCATCAGGTCCTTTTATTTTTAGCAAAGAGCTAGAAGGATTGGAGAGCAAGGAGACAAATATTTTTAGCAAAAAGTTGCTTAAAGAGGGCCAATATGTACCTGAAATCTTCTGGACTGTACTCACATGGAGGCACTCATTTTTGCAGAAGGGAGATTTCCTGGTGAATCGTTTCTGTGGAGTTTGAGGAAAAAAGGTTTTAACCACTCACAAAACAAGGATGATCTCTGTCTTGATTTGTTTTAACCACTCACAAAACAAGGATGATCTCTGTCTTGATTTGTTTTAACTACTCACAAAACAAGGGTGATCTCTGTGTTGATTTGTCCTCTTCTACAGGCAATTGTCCTCCCTTCTACTTCTTCTGGAGCCTACAGCCACAGAATTAAAGATTCCCTCATTTTCACATCTCCCACTTTTTCAAATGGACATTAACAACTTGTAATTCTCATTTTTGGCCTTGTGCCTGTAAACCCAGCGACCTTCCCACTGCTTTTGGTTAACTTCTCTCTTGGTGTAATATTTACACTTCCATTTGTGCCTGTGAATGTCAATACAGAGAAACCGAGCAAAGGAACATTTCTGTTTTCTTTGTAGCTCTTTCCCATTTGCCATAAAAGAAAACAGAACTTCACTCATCTGTAAAAGAATACTTTGCTATGTGTGTGTTTTCGGTTATTTTTTCACCCCTTGTCTCTGTCTGGTTTCTATGCTGATTAAGGCTTTTCATTTACGATGTTCCTTCAGATCTCTCTCAAATCAGTGACCCATCCCTCTCACTCCACCAGAACCAATCTAAGTCTCTAATGGTCTCTTTGAAGTAGGAATAGAGAAGGAATTCCCCTTCCTCCACCCTGTTCACCTATCAACCCCTTCCACAGCTACTGACATGCCATTTTCTTTAAATATTTCCTCCTTTTGCTTTGTGTCTCTGTCTCCCTTGGTTCTCCTGAGAAACCTCTAATTTATCCTTCAGATATTATTTATCAAACTGCTTTCATTTACGGGTGGCAACTGCATGGATTTCTTTCCTTGACATAGCCACACCAAAGATATTGAATAGCACCTGAATACTGCAATATTGAAAAGGATTTTCTTATCATTTTAAGTGCATGAAGTGAGTTGATCTCAGTCACAGTTTACAAAAGATGTTCATGTCTTAAATATAGTTTCTTAATCAGAGTGGATTTAAAGGAAACAGGGTGGTTTGCCATTTTCTGAGCTCAATTCCACCCCGCTAGAATTTTAGAAGAAAATAATATGAACAAATCATTGAAATCTTTATGTTCAGTTGGGAACATATAGCAAATGGTTGGGAACTATAAGCAAATTCAGAAATTAGAAACAAAAACATAAGCAGAAGAAAACAGCAGTTAAATAAATAAACCAAACACCTCATTCTCACGCTGCACTTTTTGTCACTACATTTCAAACTACTTTACAAACAAGATCCCTGGGACAGCTGACAATTTTCTTCATGGTTCTATTGGCACAAACACAGACTTGTGATCAAAGTCAGTGTTTGAAAATTTCTCTTCTATGATGCAAATGTTTCCACCAGTATTTGTCAAAAACTTCTGGCCATTCAAGCTTTATCTCTGTTTTATTGTTCATGTGCCACGCCACCAAAACCTGAAATCCTATATTCAGCATCTACCGTCATTTTTACATATCTCAAAAGTATTAATTTTTAAAATTGGATATTTACTTCATAGATTAAAAAAAAGAAATCTGTCACACTATTCAGGGATGTTTTTGCCAGATACACTTTGCCATCTAAACAATATTTATAGATAATAATATAAATTTAATGATTATTTATCTGAATACCTCTCTATATTGTTTAAACCTGCATTTATCAATATGCTTATTCTGTAACAATATACTGGGAAAGAAAAAAAAATTATATTAAAATTACCACAGGGGTTGAGGATTTTGTCTGGAAGAAAGAAAAATTAGCCTTTAATCAAAAAAGGCGCAGTTACAAAAGGATTAATTTTGGATCAGAACATATCATGAGTTAGATATTTTTCTGTCCCAGCTGAGAGCAGTAATTGGAAAATCACAGTTTACACCAAAAAAATGATTATTTTCTTATGATGTGCCTTTCTTTCATGAAGTCTTGCATCTCCATCACTCAGTTACAATCTGAGAGATTAGGGAGTCGATATATACCAGATTAAAGGTCACCTATTATAGCAGACAGGATTTAATTGCAATATTGACATAAATTCCTCATGAACCATAGGCTTTAAGCTCCTTGTACATACTCAGCATACTAAAAAGGGATGGAATATTCATTATTTGCACTATGGGAAAAAGTCTAGCAGGAACCAAAAACCAGAGCGAACCTCCTTTTAAAAAAGGAGAAAATTAGGAAATGTTGGTGGTTGAAAAATTGCAGATTAAATCTTATTCCATTACAGAGAGTAAAAGTTAGCTTGATTGCACTGCTCTAAGAACTTCCTAGGGGAAATTAAAGTTGATAATCTCAAGGTGTTTCCCAGAAGACGCCAAGCATTCGGTAATGTTCATTATAGTCTGCAGAATACCAGATAGAATTTAAAGTGAAGACTCCTAAGGTTTAATCAATATAGACATTCTAAATTGTTCACAGTATCAAGGCCTGATTAGGAAACAAAGATGCATTGAGAAGGGAAGCCACAGTACTTTGGGTGGATTTTTTTCTGTATTAACTGCTTGGTTCTCAGCAAAAGGTGAATAGTGACAGCCAAATCTCTGAAACAATTTTGGCAGCAATGTCATCAGTGCTTCGCTGGGCCTCTGGGACTTTGACAGCTCCACCTGCTTTCAGTGAGTAATTCTTAAAACCAGATATCAAATACTCTGGAGATTACTTGTTACAAGATTTAAAATCTATACATTGTTTTTTAAAAACAATTAAGAATTTAACTGTTTCAAAAAAGATTTTAAATTCTTCCTTTAGAAGACCATGGAGAGTGTGAAGATTTCAATGCGAAAAAAAACCAATTAAAAATTAGCTGCCTGCTACCTCTCCATGTTTTTAAGCAAGAAATAGAAGAATATACAACCTAAACTCATATTGGTGCTTGTCATCATCTGGTGATACACTCATAACCAGAAAAGGACAGAAATGGCACATTAATAGTTCAAAACATAAAGAAAATGAACCTTCAATTGTGATTAAATGAGTTTGCAGCATCTGTGGCATCTTTAGACACGAGAAATCGCCAAATGGACAGTTGCAAAAATAACCCAGAGTAGCAGGTTTTGGAGCTGGTAAGGAAAAGCTGCCTGAGAACAAAGGATTTTAGCTGAAACCAAGGAGGACACTGACCCTCTTAAATCTTCAGAAACCTGGAGAAGATCAAGAAGGGTTTTTAGGACTAATGGAAGGACCTGGAATTTCAAACAAAATGTGGCTGGAAATATTTTTTGAGTGAGCCAGGAGAGGATTTATGGTTCTTCTCCATCTGGTGCTGGCTAAAAGGCATTTATTCAGCACAAAAGAGAGATGATGCCCCCTAATTTTATACGGGTAAATATGCCTTCCCATTCCTTTATATACAAGGGATAATCAAGCTTGAAAATTCAAACAACTCCATCAGTAAGAGCCTTAGAGATGGATAGAAACTAAATAAAAATTCTGAAGAGCATTGTGGTAAAAAAATTGTGTTTCAGAGACATTCACTTTTTAAGATAACTGGGATCTGACGGGAACCAGGCTCTGCAGAATTCATCCTATTTCAAAAAATAATTGCTCTTCTCTGCCATGCATCTCCTCCATGGTTCTGGTCTTTCCCTGACTCCTTAAGGAGGATCTGGAAGGTGGAATTTTCATTGGTTTTCAGACCATGAGGCTAATCCTCACTGTCTTCTGATGTGCTGGAAATAAAAGGGGTCACTCCCTTTTGTGTCTGGGTACTTTACCTTGGTGCTTAAAAAGAATTGAATAAAGTCAGTTTTAATGACTACATTAGTCCTATTTTCTGGAGGAGTAATTTAGAAATTTTCATTTTAATTTAGGTAAAATATCTAAAAAGACTTAAAATAAAATTTATATTAAAACGTTATTATATTTGGATGAAGATCATGTTAATAATTTCCAAGACCTAGTCCTAGCTTGTCCTTTTCCTGTGACTTTGGATCAGAAAATTATGACTTGGATAATTAAGAAGTCTGAGGAACTTCAGAAAAGAAAGTATAAAATGTTCTGCTGAATTTTTCCTAGACAGCACATTTGGAACTGGGGGTCATTTTGTTCAAGAGAAAATAAATTGAGCTAAACTCGAGAATGAGAAAGAGAAAATGAGTAACTAAACTTGAGGATCAGAACTAGCACTTGCTCTTGAAGCGAGAAAGAGATTTCTGTGCCACTGAAACGTTGCCGCCCCATTTGCCAATTGGGCTCCCTGGTCAGCATTCATCTCATGGCCAACAATTTAACTGTTGCTAAGAGAAGACAGATCTCAAATGGACGTGGTGTGCACATCGGAATCGATACAACAGGATTTTATAAGAAAATATTAAGTCTCTATTAATTAAAAAAGGCCTACCCCTCCTTTATTGAAGTTATAGCTAAACTGACAAAATTTTTAAAATTCACTGTTAATATCAACCTCTTCCTTAGCTCATTTTCCATGCAAGTGATTCCATAGCTCATTTGTAAATGGGACCCGATCTGACATCTTGATGGAAATTACCATTAAACAGAAAAAAATGATGTGAGTAACCTTATTTCTGCATTTGTCTCCTTTTCTTCTGTTTCCATTGCATCCAGAATATTATCTAACCACACCTTCCTAGCACATTATCTTGTTTCTTACATCGGGGAGTGCAAACTGAGATTGTAACCCATTACAGGTTGTTTAAAATATGAACGCCATGAAATTCTAAGCTTGCTTTATGATGAATAGCTTAGACATGGTCTTAGAGGCTCTACGTGAGTTACTAAGTTAGGCAATTACTCTTTTTAATCACTTTTAAGAATTGCTTGATAGCTTAAAAAGGAATATAAACCTGAGCACCTCAGTCAGCCAGCACCTCATCATGGATCCTGAAAGTACTGAGGGAACAGTTACAAGTGTGTAGGTATGAAAACTAAAATCAATAATAGAATTAACTTATTCAAAATGAATATTTCATTGCATTTCCTTTCCAGATGAAGCTGTCAATACAATCAATGTAAAATAAAGTGCCTCAGTTTAGCAAGCACTGGAATTTGGAATCTCCAGAATCTCTGCTGTATTGGGTTTGCCAGGCTTTGGTAGCAGGGGAACTCACCCATTTCAGAACGTTCTGTTTCAAAGTCTTTTAGCCAGCTGAAAGTTCCTAGATTAAAACTTTTAAAATTTAGTTAGCTGTTTTTTAAAAAGGAACTATAGATATACTCTGATGTGCCTTTGACCAATTCATCCCAATTAATGGGAGGAAGTTCTGGTGTTCTGTAAATCTCAGTGGAGAGAAGTATTATCAAGTGTGTCAAGTGTGGGAGTCTGTTACAGGAAAAAATGAGGCTTTTTTATTTTTAAGTAAAAGAAAATGAACTATAAATATATTTAGATAAACTCTTTATGTATTTGTTATAAAAATTGTATATATAAAAATGTACCACATTCCCAAATACTGTTTATATAGACATGTATATAAATACACTTATATTTACTTACATGTAAATGTACTTAAATATAAATATATTATTTAACATTTGCCTTGGAGGAGTTTTGCTAAAATAGCTTTGTCATCACATCTTTGACTCCTTCACCACAATGCATGTCCCTGGCAGAGCTGTGATTTGATTCTAAATAAGAGTCTGACTTCCTTTCGGTTGGTAAGCAGACGAAGGAATAAATAATTCACATTGTGTTTTCTTCGTGTTTGTTGATAACCCTGTCATTAGAGCTCATAAGATTCTTTGAGGATTTTTTAAATGTAAAACTTTAAACAAAGTTAGCACCTTTGTCCCTAATTGCCCAGTTGGAATGCAAGTCACTCTCTTAGGAATTGATCATCAATGCCATGAGATGCAGGAGTCATTGTGATGGAGCACCTGGAGCTGAGAAAATGGGAGTGGGTGGGTGGGGAGAATTAAAAACTTATTCTTGGTAGCAGAGACAGGTAAGATTAGAATAAAGATATCTCCAGCTCAATTTGTAATCAGAACGCTCTGAAAAAGCCTTGCAGGACTGAAAATCTGAGTTAGGATCTGCTGAGAATTTTCTGTCAACTTGTGTGTTAGCAGTGCACGAATGCTTTCTGCCTTAAACACTAACCCAGTAATTACTTCCCCAGCAAGATCACATGGGAACCTGTCTTCAAGAATAAACAGTACTTAAAGAGTAAGGAGGGCTGAAATCAATGCTGAGATTTACATTATCATCCTGAACTTTTAACTCCTCAGACATGTAGAACTTCAAGTTTCGCAAACACATCCAATATTAATTTCTGAATAAAATAAGTAATTTCTTCCTGCAGGGAAAGGTGAAATAAATGGGTCAACGCCAAGCACGCTCTCCACACACATATTTCTGATAGAGGTAGGAACATTCCTTGTTGGACTGCAGGGTTAACTAGAAATGTTTTTAGTAACAGCATTGGTAAAAGCATCTTCAAAATTGGTAACAACTAAGAAAAGTGAAACTAAAACCCATTTTAGACTAAGTTTCTTACCATTAGCCTAGGAAAAAAAAAGAAGATTATTTCAGTACCTAACGAACTGTGATCTGTACAAGAGCATGGAAAGCACTCTGACAACAGCAAGCCTTTCCCATTTCAAAGGAAGAAGTAGTGGACAAGAGAGAATTCTTCCTTAAAATCTGAATATCACGTAAAAAAAACTTTTGAGTTGTCTATGACTGTCTTTTTTTACCTGGGCTAATATAAATTAGCGTAATTTCATGGAGTTTCACTGGTGTAAAATGAGTGATCAAAGTGAACTAGCACATTAGCAAGACCAGTAAAAACATTGTCATCTTCACATTTACTAAGAAGACAAAACTATTTGGTATATTAAAAAAAATACATATAGGTCTAGGACTGCTCATTTTACCAATTTAAACTCCTAAATAACATTAAGCAATAGATCCACACACTTACTCAGGGAAGGAATTGAGGAATTGATTTGACTCTTAGAAAATTCTGTTGCTATTGGCATATTTAAATCCATCTCTCTGCGAGTCTGGCACTCCAGACACAAAACAACCATTGTGAGCGATTTCCTGAATTCGGCGCCATAGGATGCCACAGAACTGCTTTTGAACAGATTAAAAATAACACATTAGTTTTCACAACGAAACAATCCGGGAGCCGTTTTGGGGCCCTGCTCATTTCCATTCAGCTGAACCGTTCTGCTGCCAGGGCAGGGCAATCCTTCCCCACTGCCTGGTGGGGGATGGATCCTGGCCTGGGCTGAACCCCAAACTGCTCAGGCGTGGTTGAGTGGCTGCTCATGATGGTCACGATGAGCGGAAAACCTGCCAGGATTTAACAATTAACAGCAGGAGCTGAGCGCTCGCAGGCTGCTCAGGCGCAGCCATCACACCCAACAGGCCATCAGAGCACCGCGATTTTAGGGAAACTGAGTTTTCTCCAGGCCTTGGGGCCAGGATGGACCTTCGCCTGTCAGAAGAAGGCTTTAGATGTGGAGGTGGAGCTCCAAATCCTCGTTATCCAAGTGAGATAGACGCAGAGGGAAAAAGCAATCCCCATCATTCTGCTGCAGCGAGCGCAGGCCTTGTTAATTATTATGACTGACATATCATAATTCAATAACTTCCTCTCTACATAAAATCAACCCTTCGCTATACAAAGCCATCAGTGGGACGTACAAATGATTCCAGACTGTAAAAAGCTTCATTGCTGATCTAATTACACTCTGATTCTTGCAGCCCTGGGAAGTGCAGAGCAATCAGAGCACAGCATGGACCAGCGATAGATCCCTCCCTGGGCACAGCTTCGAGGGACAGGGACAGCCCCCCTAGAGCAGGACAGCACCCCAGAGAAGGACAGCACCCCGAGAGGGGACAGCATCCTGAGAGGGGACAGCATCCCGAAATAGGACAGCCCCCCAAGGGACAGGACTGCATCCCAAGATCAGGACAACACCCTGAGAGGGGGACAGCAGCTCCTCTGCCTCCCTGGAAAGGGCCATTCTGCTTTTGGGCCATTCTGTTTGCTCTGTGCCCAGCTGGAATAACCCAAGGCTGCTGTAGGTGCAGCCCAGGGAGGTGGGAAAGGGTCCAGGAGAAGCCCAGGAGCTGAGATGATGGCAAGGGGAATGTGCCCACTGTGTGTCCTGGCACCCAGGGGACATCCCTGCTCTGGGGGGCATCAGGGACAGCAGCACAGGGGGCTGAGGAAGGGGATTGTCCCAAAATGCTCTGCACTGGGACAGCCTCACCTTGAGCGCTGGGAGCAGATCTGGGCACTGCAATAAAAAAGAGATATAAAGGTCCATCCAAAGGAGGGCTACAAAGAAGAGAAGGGTCCCGAGGGGAAGCCGTGTGAGGAGCAGCTGAGAGCTCCTGGTTTGTTCAGCTGGAGAAGAGGACACTGAGGGGACACTCACTGCAGTTACAACTTCATCCTAAAAGGAAGAGGAGGGACAGACCCCAATCTCTGCTCTGACAGTGACAGGAGCCAAGGGAATGGCCTGAAGCTGTGTCTGGGGAGGGTTAGGATGGATATCAGAAAAAGGCTCTTGCCCAGAGGGTGTTTGGGCACTGAGCAGGGTCCCCAGGGCAGTGTGACAGCACCGAACCTGCCCGAGCTCCAGGAGCCTTTGGACAGTGCCCTCAGGGATGCCATTCTCGGGGTGTCCTGTGCCAGGAGCTGATCGATGATCTCAATGGATCCTTCCAGCCCAGGATATTCTGTGATTCTGTGAAGATCAGACATGTCAGCTGTGTTCTGTGGAGGACAGAAAATAATTACATCAGTTCTACAGAAGGCCATAAAGAGTAGGGCAGAATGCAGAGGAAGGGGGTCACTGAGACAGAGCTCATGTGACAAAGAAATTGGGAGATTTAGAGCCAGAAGGAGACAAATCATATGGACTGAAATAAGAGAATGGAAAAAAATCTCTCTGGGGTAAAGGAAAAGAGACTTACATGGACAAGAGACAATGAAGAAGAGGAAAATGAATGAGCAAAAATGAATGAGTAGAACAGAAGTTATGTTTTTGCAGAAGAAAGGCCAGAAAAAAAGAAGGGGAGAAAAAGCAGAGCAATTAATAAAAGGAATGAGACAGTAGGGATGAAGGGAAGGACATGAAAGCGACATAAAACAGCACAAGGCACACACATTGGAAGAAACAAGAGCTCTCTTGTTTATTCATACCTCTATATTTTATGTTATCTTCCTAGCAAGCATCCCAGAGCTCCATAGATAACTCTTTTGGGGGATGGAGGGATGTGAAGCAGGAATGGGCTGGCAGCATGCTGGAGGTGGATTTACTTCAGCTCTTCTTTCTTCTTGAATTCCTGGACATATATTTATTGAAATTACTCGAGGTAGTGGCTGACACATTTTCAGAAATGTCAATATCTTATTTAGAATAAAGAAGAAAATTTACTAAAAACACCCCAGCAAAACAGAACAAAATCAAACCAAATCAACCTAAGAAAATTCAAAGAGGAAGGGATTGGTGTCATTTGTCAGCCTTCACCAGCAGACTGCAAATATTCAGCTCCCGTAGATCACCAAACACTCTTTTCCATTTGAATGACATGTGAAACAGAACATGGATATGATTTTTCTTTCCTGAATATTGTCATTAACACCTGATTAACACTGCCTGATGAAATAAATATAGAGGGAAATTAAAAAAGGCACCCATTTAAAAATAATCTAAACTCATCCTCATATTGTGCAGATATTTTAGTGAAATTTTTTAAGGCTTTCAAGAAACACCCAACATTTTTAGTTCTCCCTTTTACCCCTTATCCTTTTACTAGTTTCTTTCTATCACAATGATTTGCCAGAAAAAGAGAAAATTCCGTGAAAGCAAAGGCAACACATCAAAAGGTTTTATATCTTGTTGTTAATCACTCTGACAGATGTACTTATAAACCCATGGCCCATTTTGATGAAAACCAGAGTTGAAAAATGTTATTAGCTTGGCCAGCAATAATTGCCTACTAGCATTCCTCGGTATTAATTTTGGATTCATATTTATGATTATTTCTACCTGTCCATTTCTAGGGCAGTTTTAGGATGCCCAGAGCATGGCCTCAAGGTTGTTGTGTCATCCACTGTCACATCCTGGGCTTTTATTGGGTTCATTTCTCCTTCAGCAAGTACTTGCTCTCGGTGCTTAATTCAGAAGCTTCTTGATTCTGTGCTGAGAATAAAAATATAGAATCGGTTCTCCAATTAGCAAACATTTTCAGCTGCAAAACTATCAAATCAATACCATATCCTCAGCAATCATTTTACTTACAAAAGCGTGATTTTTTTTTTTCCCCCAAGAGCTCTCAATGCCCATTTTTTGGCTAATTAACTGCCTGTCTACCTTATCCAAGTGGCAGAGTTCAATTTCAAAGTTAAAGACTGGAAAAAGCCATGAAAAAGATCTCCAAAATCAAATGACTTGCATTATAAAAGAAAAAACAAACCCAACAAAAAAAACCCAACAACAAACCAACAAAACAACAACAAACAAGGAAAAAACCATAACCGAGCAAACAAAAAAAAATCAGTGCTGCCCTTTTTCCTATGAAAGATGTCTTGTGCAAAATTCAACGATTAAGGAAAAATTGGAGGACATTGCTCTGGTGATGTTCTGCTCTTTCACACAGCTCTTCTCACACTGTCTCCCCTGAACCACCCTGAATGAAGGCAATGAATAGCAGCAATTTTATTAATGTAGAAGTATTGTGCTTGCTTATAGTTACATAAAACATTCTGCCAAGCCACAGCTGCCTCAGCAAACATTCTTACAGATTTGGATAGAGCTTTTATTCATTCCATCAGCTGGAACAGAACTTGTTTTACTTGAATGAGGAAGTTCCATTCCTTTGCTCTTTAGCAGTCCTGGTGTGGGGGCCACTCGTTCATTTTATTCTGCAAGCAGCACATTATAGCAAGAGCAGTGCTGATGGTTTAAATTCATTGGTACTAATGCCACATTTTGCAGTTTCCAGCTCAGCTTGATTGAATGAAGGGTTCTAACCCCACATTTTCACCCTGCCTGTGCACCGGCTGAGGACAGATTGCATGAATTCATGTAAGGGAAATCCATTAAGGATTAGTAAATGGGTGGATATGCACAGAAATACAACCCAGGGAACAGTGACAGTCTGGGAGAGTAATAGAGGGAACAGCCTCAGCTCGATTGCTCTCTGTCTGCTGATAGCATATCAAAGGGCTGCCTGAACAGATTGTGCTGTCTGGCCAAGGAGTTCCTCAGGCTTTTTAGATAACTTAGTGTGCTGCTCTGTGTTTTTGGCAAAATGATCTCTTCTACAGTAACGAGCTGCGTTTAGAAAGTAGTCTGTGTTTTTTTCAAGTGTAAAATAAAGCAGTAGGTCTATTTCTATCATTGTATTCTTTAAATTTTGCAGCTGTTTTTTCCCAGTCTTGGCTACCAATAAGAATAGTTTGGTCCAGATTTACAGTGGCATTTAAGCATCCAGCTTGGTGATGGATGATATTTTCAAAAGTGAATTACATGGATAATGCACTTAATTCTGAATAAACTCACTGGCCTAAACATGGGGTTTCTGATGATCTGTCAGCATTTATCTGTATCTTTGCATGCCTAAACATCTCTCTTGATCTAATCTTTCATTTAGACTTTACTAGAAGCAGAAAATTCATTCCTCTGCAACTCTTCTATGTTATCTCAAGGATGCAGTGAAATGTCCAACACAATCTGAGAAATACACATTCCAAGCAGCAGAGAATTCAATAAACCTTCCTATTCTGTAGTTGGCCTCATTTAGGCACATTACTATCACTGGGCTAGAACTGTTTGTTTTTTTTTGCTCAGGCATCTTTGGCTTCTGATGCCTTTTCTTGCTCAGGAAGAAAACAACCAGGAAAACATAAACAAAAAATATGGGAAGGGGGGTTGGAACTCAGTGACCTTTCAGGTCCCTCCCAACCCAATGTAAATCTCTGATTCTGTGAATTATTTTTTTAATTATAAAAATGCACTCTTTTACCTTATTGGAAAATGACCATATATCACCATATACATGACCATAATCATCATTATGATTCCATCACAGGATAAGTAATTTTACCTGCCTTCACTCCAAAGGCACATAAATGGACATCCAGAAGTTCTGTATGTATATTTTACTGAAAAAACAGGATTTTGTAAAATGTGGGTCGAAATCGCAGAGCCATGATCTGCACTTTCTTAGATGTTTGAACCAGGGGGAAGGGTGAGCTCCTTTCTCTGTAGGAAGATGATTAATGAATTGTTGACAGTAATAAAGAAGCAGACATCTTGGAAATATTATTATGGATCACATATCATTTCAAACAGCAAGTTTGCCTCCGTAAAACATTTTATTTGTTATATTGTGCAAATCGATTGTAATTTGCTACTGGCTTCTTTTCAAATACATTTCTTCATTGCTGCCTTGGTAAATAATAAATCACACTAACTATTACTTCAAAATTGAGTGTTCCAATTTAGTTATGAATGGTGAAAGTAGAGGTACTTCAGGGTATAAAATCTTTTAGCAGTTCATAGAAAAATAGCTTCTTAAGGATAACCACATCAAAAATCGTTAGACAGACTAGACCATACTGGTGCATGTGCCTCTGTAACTGAAGGCAGCCTGAAAAACACTGACAAGGTTATGCTAAATCAAATATTTTCTTCATATTTGTCTTCAGATATACTTCAGACGTGTGTATATATATATATTTGCTTCTTCCAGATTACCAATTTGTACTTTGGATAACAAAACATATTTGTTTCTCACGCTCACTATGGACAAGTCATGGTTTTCGTCTATGAAATAAATCTGAAGGAACAAAAATGATTCTACAAAGTTATAAGATTTTGATGGGTCGAGTACATCTCTGAAATCTAATGGATAATTTGTATTAAGATACACTACTCTTTTTTTTTTTCCTTGCCTGGTTCTACATGATGTTAACTTCAAGACAACAAATATTTATATATCCAAAACACGGAACCATTGAGAATTTTTGTATGATTGTAAGGGAAACAATGTAATATTCCTTAAGCATTAGACTTCTCTTTCAGGCTATTTATCCTTTTTTTTGGTTGGTTGGTTTTTTTGGATTTTTTTTCAATTTTCTTAGCTGAAATCTTTTTGACAAATACCACCTAAACCAAAAAGCAAAACTCTTGTAACTACTGCAGATGGACTATGTAGTGACTAGCGTCAGATGCAGTATTCATAAATTATTTTATAACTCATAAGATATACAAGTCTACTTTGGGTTTTTCCATTATTTCCAAAAAAATATAATTTCCTCTTTTATTCAAAATGAGTCCTGCCTATGCCTTGGGTTTCCTGCAGGATTTCATCATCTCTCTGCTTATGCCTCTTGGGTGACAGTCCCACATGATTTCGGTGTGTTAATATCTCACTCCACATTGACCTGCAGACTTTGATAAAGATAAATAAAGATAAAATATAGATTAGGATGAGTCAGCAGCTCAGCTCTACTGCCTGCAAAGAGTTTACTGAACCCTTCCTTCTGCATGTTCAGACAGCCTAAATGAGGGAATTCTGCAATTAAAGATTCCATTAAAAACATACCTCCATGCAATAAGGAATAATCCAAGTCATATTACATGGCTGCTCATCAGCTTCAGTTTTTAACCTAATAGGAACATATTCCGGATTTTTTTCCGTGTGTCCACCTCGGTCTTTTTCCCACGAAGAGGCAGTTTGATAATGAGAACTTCCTGTTAAAGCCTCGTATTTAGTTTAGAAATATTCAAGACGAAAATATGGCAACAGCAGTTGGGAGTAAAAAAAAAAAAAATAGACCTACAGATACAGAATCACTATTCTGTGATCTGCTGTGCTCCTGACATACATTGGGAAGATCCCTTGGAGAATTCTGTCTCCATTCATTATATCCCAGAAGAGTCTGGTTTCACTGACCTTGCTCTCAGTACTGCACCTCATGTCCTTGTGATTGAAGGAGTTTTATATAATGAGTAGCTGGAAAGGGGTGAAATTAGCCCAGAGAGCCACAGTATATAAAATGTTCTTTGCTCAACACTAATTAGTTTACTTGATTTTCATCTGGTAGGTCTGGTCTCCAAGGTACAGAGAATGCTTTTGATTTCACATGCCGTAACATCAGACACTTAAGTTCTTTAGTTTTGTATCCTGTTCTGGGGTGGTAATTTTGTTTAAATAAAATCTTACTTCAGCAAATAAAAATGAACTTTTGTCAGATTAAAAAAAAAAAAAGAAAAAAAAAGCAAGCAGCTCTTTTTACTGGAGACTTGAGGAAATAGATGATGAATTAGGCTTTTTGATAACTGAAGATTAATATTAGTCTGCTTCCAATCAAAAACTTCAGCACTTGAATACTGAACACTTGAATAGGGATGCTCGTTGACACAGCCTCCAAGACAATACACCAAAATAGATACAGCTGCTGAAGTGGAAGTTGCTTTCAGCCAATGAATTTCCTGCTTGTCAGATTTGTATGCGTGTTTGAATGTGAGGGTAATGAAATAACATTATAGATTTCAGAACCAGGGCAGCCTTTATTCAGATAAGGTTATAAGCAAATATGGTTTAGAATGAGTGTCTGCTGAAGTAATAGAATCCATTCCCCACTTATTCTCAGGAGTTTAACCGTTTGCTGCAATGTTTAAACATGCACAGAAATGCACTTTGGGGTCACATACAAAGAGCTTTGCACCTTGGACAAATAGACATCACTGAGGTCACTGGGGCCACCCTCAGACAGTTTAGTGTGAGTCGACATAAACTTAACTCTTAATTCCCTGTTTCCTTTCATCTGGGTATTTTTCACATCTTAAATCTAGACAGTAGTAAACAAAAATTAGTAACAATTAATTGTCATATCACAAAAGTTGTATCTCAAGATAATTAGCATGCAACACTGAGGTCAGGCTGCCAAATAAATACAGACTGATAGATCCAACACTACACATTTATAACTCTAAACTGAACATTTCCAGTTTAAACTAGGCAAAATTTTCAAAATCACTTCACTGTGATGCCAATTTTAAATAATTAAAATTATACTAAATAACAACTTAGAGTTTTGAAACACATTCAATTGCTAAACCCTTCAGATGGTTAAAGTTAATGCCGCTCTGTAAAGCTAACACCTCTCATCTGCAGAAAATTCTCCAGTCAGAGCATCATTCGTGAGATAAACTGTTTGAAAACCCTTTAAACACATCAATGAAAAGTCTAGGACCATCAGCATCACCACACTATCCAACGCAAATGTCACAAAAACAGTTAAGTGGGGAGAGGTGGATAAGAGCAATGAGCTGCTCCCACTCACACCAAGCACAAAGCGAGCAAAGGACCATGAATCTGAAAGAAATGAAGCAGTGCCTTGCATTGGATCTGATGAAAATTCTCTAGTTGCAAATGTAAACTATAATGTTATTAAAATATTATAGATAAAAGTGACCTTTGGTTATTGGGGTTTGTAAGTTTAGCTTTCTGTTTATTTTCCTCAAATCAGAAAAAAGAATTTTGAGCAATTCAAAAGAAATGGGTTGGTAGTAGAGATCAAATTAAAATTAATAACATGACCATGGACAGAATTAAAAATATGCTCTATAGAGCTACTGAAGATATTTATTCCATTACCATTTCATTCTTCTAAGGAAGTCTTTTAGCTTACTCTCAAAGGGCTGAGCTTGTGACCAAAATATTCAAAGCAAGGACCAGAAGTGCCCTGAAGAGTATTGAAGTCAGGGGATAATTTTTCTGAAGAACAGAAGTAAACAGGCAAAGTGGAAGAGACGCATTCTGGGAATAATTATTGCCTCTAGTATATGAAGTTATTCAGCATTAGGCTATTCAGCAGTAATTATACCACCCCTGGGCAAGGCTGCCTTAGTGCAGCGCACTGGTGAAAGCTGCATAATGACGGGAATGGGATCTGGCTCCACTTTAACACACCTTTCCAAAAATCCTTTTTTGGCAAGAGCCACACGGGGCTGTGTTGGATGGGAAGGTGAGCAGTGGGGTTTGTATTACAATGTCTGGAGTGCTGCAGCATTTAGCACTCCGCAGTCGGAAGGTCAAACTCTGCTCTCGTTTAACTCTGTGCAAGCCAAGCAGCTCACACAGAATTGCATGGCTCTAATTAAAAGCTGCATGTGGTCTGCTGGGCCACCCTCTGATGATAATACTTAATGCAGTTTAGCATTTTGTTCTGGTTGTGTTGAAATCAGGCATTTGTAGGCTCTGAAATTATCTATAATGCCCCATATGCTTGAATGGGGGGAAAAAATGTTTAAGAGAAAGAAGAAACATTTTGGTGTTATAGATTAATTCCTTCCACTGAAATGTGAAATGTTTATATGGTACTGAGTATTGCTCCTTTTTCTCTGTTGCTCACATTTTGGATTCGTAGGAATGGGGAGAAAGAACCTCTGGCATGGTTATCACATGAACACAAAACCACTCAGGCTCCCTTTCTATCCACACTTCTTACAGAACAGAAAATCAGGATATAAAGAGATATGAATCTGTTCCATAAGACTTAGAAAGTACCACAATATAGCAACCAATTCAGTCATATCTCGAGTATCTGAGTTTACACCTCCCACAGAATCCACGCATACGAATACTCACAATGGGCTCCTACTTTGTCCCTCTGCTCCAGTCAGCTCTGCGAGCACTTCCCAGGAGCAAGGGATTTGAAAGGCAACTGATGCGAGGCGATATTCTAACCCACCATCCTTGGGGACCTCTGCTATGGCAGGAATTCTTTCCTGGAGCCTCATCCCCACACATGGAAGACTCTGAGCGAACATCTGACAGAGACAGAGGGATCTGGAGCGCCTCCAGCCCCAGGACCTGGCTCCCTGCCTCGGCTCCTTGGCTCTCCCTCTGACAGCTCCATGACTTGCTTTACAAGCAGTAGCAGTGGCAGTTCGGAAAAGCCTCCAGGGGAGGTCATGGGGGGATTGGCTCGGCTCCTCCGTATTGTTTGTCTTGTCTGAAATTAGTTTGGAGGAAGCTGTTCAGCATTGCTTAAGAATAAGGTTATGCATTAGCAGTAGCCATTCATTTTCCTGCTTAGGGTAAGGTAACAGAATACAGCATTCAAATGCCAGGATTTATGTCACTCGGGGGAAACATGTTCTAAGCAATTTGATTTTTTTTAACACTTCTCGGTTATCCCGTTTGATACAGACATCACAAAGAATGAAAGCCCATAGCTCAGTAGACTGAAAATAAATAAACCCAAGTTTCAGGAAGTTAAAATAAACATAGGAAATGTAACACTTCTTTTTCTTTTGTCTTAAAAGTAAAATCAATATAACGTTAAATTTAAGCTTTTTAAACTTTCTTTTACTACTTACTTCTCAGAACTTACAAAATCTTTCAGTAAGAAGAGTTAGCATTACTATTATTTTTGCACCTTTTGCTATTTTGCATCAATATATCTCTGACTAGCATTTCAAAAATACTAAAGGTACTTTGACTAAACTCATTTACAAAGTCATTGACTTAAATTCTTCAAGGTTAAGTCAAGTTCAGAGATGACCTATGATCCTATAGCCATCCAGACACCACCTTCTGTGACTTGTTTTGTTAGCAAGACCAGCCCAGAATCAAACCGGGATTTTGCCCATCTTTCACTGCTACCTTACCTCACGGTTATCAATCATTTATTGTGTATTTCTTCCCTTTGTCATGTTTTGGTTTTTTTTTTTCAGTTGGTTCTCTCTTCTGGCCCATTGCAATTGGTGGTACCTTGCTTTCTATGCTCTATTTTTTTATTATTATTTTTTTCTGTGAAAGAAAACAGATTTTCTTGGTGAAAAAAGTAAATTTTTAAAAAAGTAAAAAAAGAAAATTAAAAAAAAAATCAACATCCAAATCAATTATTGGGATCCTGTGTTGACTAGAAAATCTTCCATTTGCATGCTGCTTTTACAAATAACTATTTTTCACACATACTGATTCAGGATAGAATTAAGAGCGTGGAAACTGAAATAGAAAAAAAAGGAATCACGACACAGAGGTGTCCCAAGAGCCATGGACCCCTGCTGGAAACAGTCTGTGGTGTGGAAGCCAGAGAGGTGAGGAGGGAGAGGCAGAGTAAACTTGCTCTGAACTCTGTTTGTCACCTATGGATGTGCTCAGCACAGAGAGAAGAGTCTCATACGTTGACTGAAAAAGTCAGAAGTCACTTAAGGACACTGACTTTATGCAGTGAGTAAAATAACAGACTCAGTTCTTTCATCACTCTTTGACTTCACTGATGAGTCAAAAATCAAGCACTCATTTTTAGCTGGTTGAAAACAAACTGTATAAGATACGGAAAAAGCTTCCAGAATTTACATCTGTTACCACAAATACAGATTAGATTCTGCCTCTGGGTGACCAGCCATAGGTTCTTCACAATTTGCTCCACGTGGGGGAATTTCAGCATCAGCCCACGCCCCTGATCTCTACGGAATTTTGGAATTTTTGGGTCTCTAAGCCTGCACGTGCTTCTCCACAAGCACCTGTTAATGTGAAAAGCTGAAAAATATAACACAAAAAGGAAAGGAAAGGAAAGGAAAGGAAAGGAAAGGAAAGGAAAGGAAAGGAAAGGAAAGGAAAGGAAAGGAAAGGAAAGGAAAGGAAAGCAGCTGCTTATAGCATTGGGGACAACAAGAAGTCTGAGATGAAGAAGCAATCTTTATCTCAGGGAAAGGCAATAATACTTCCAGCACATGCAGCAGTAGTGGTTTTCCTGCTGTCATGCATACTTTGAACTGGCTCTTTTCTTGTGCTCATTTTTAGCTCAGAGACTAATGATCCTTGTTGCTAAGTCACATCAGTGCAACGTTAGGAGAGAACAAGTTCCATTTAAATGAACGAGTCTGTATTGGCACACACAATTTTCATCTATGTTCCAAGGAATTATTTTGATCTGCAAACTTAAATTAAAGCTCATTCCTGGTCTTTTAGCAAGGCACATTTCCCTGGGAGCTTATGCTCTAAGTAACACTTACTGTCATTGCACTCTGCTCTCTTGGAAAACAACGGATGCTCAGAATTAATTCAAAAAGCTGTGGGAATGTGCAATATATTCACAACTTCAGGCTATGGCATATGTAGTGACACTATGTTATCGAGTACCAGCTATAATCAATATTTGTGATTTATATGCTGGAATTTAATGACCTCCTATCCTACATCCTTATCCTCAAAGATTAATATAATTTTGACTCCAAACTCCCAACAGTCTCTGTGCATAGCAGTAACATGAGAGCTTTTCTTGCCACAAGTTGTACAGCAAATCTGAAACGGTTTCTCATCACCGTGGTGCAGATTATTGCAGCAGTCTCCACCCTGGAAAGGAGAGTGTTTGCTGGAGCAGCTGGGGCAGGAGTCACAGCAAATGTGCACAATCCTCTCCCAAAGGCCCAAACCTGCAGATGGAATTGCTGTAAAACCTCCCTTGCTCACAGGTGGACAGGAAAAGGAGGAGAGAAGAGGCAGGAAGCAACAGCAGAACACAAACACATTTTCTGTGCTCCCTCCCAGAGAAAGCAGAGCACACAGAAAGGGCTGAGTGACAGAAGGATCTGAGTGTTTCATGTAGGGCCTGCCCAGATGGGAGACTGTCAGCTGCACAGGTCAAACATCAAAAGCAACAGGAGTGCTCTTGGTCTCTATCAAACATCATGGAGAATGTTCTCTGAGAACTTCACGTTCCACAAAGATTTCTGCTTTAACAGACATTTACAATTTCCTTTCCATTTTTCTTACAAATTGTCAGCACATTTTTACCATTTCCAGTTCAGATTTTACATATTTGTTCTATCTTTTTTTTTCTCTGAATATCAAGGACAAATCTCAAATTATCCTACAAGAAAGTCAAAGCTCCTGCCTTAAAATTAAATCCTATTCTATCCCAATGTGAGCTAGAGTATTTCCTGAAACCTCAGTAGACACAGTCTAAATTAAGTGCTCACTCAGGAAAAGAAGAGGTATCCAAGCACCTGAGTTTATAATGACTTTAACTACAACAATAGCTACCAAATTTGAATACCACATATTCTGGTTTTATTTCGTCAGTGAAGTATGTTTTGGCTTACAAAAGAAACTGAAGACTGTTCTGCTGTGGGGAGAGAGAAAAAGAGGGAGAGAAGTAAATACTAAAGATAGAAGAATAAAAATCCTTTGAAGGAGAATTGAGTTCTTGCCTACTGCTTAAGAAAAATGCACTATAAAGCAGCTATTGATTTTTCATTCAACAGCACTGAATGTTTTATTGAAAAGGAGCAATGCTCAGTAATTTGAATTTTCAATTAAGGTAGCACGTTCCTTGGACACATTTACTACTGCACTCCAGTGACATTTATTTGACTTTTAAAATCCCTCTACTATTGTATTCGTGTTTGTATAGATCAAACTCCCAATACAGAAAGTGCTCGGATTATAACAGTGCTGATTATAGACATGTCTGCGAGGCTCTGTGGACAACCTAATGACTTTATTTATAGGTAGGACAATGTGCAGTCAGACACAGCTGGAATCAAATACGGCTCTAGGAGACAGATTAAGCCATTCTGCTTTTCAGCTGAGAAATATTTACATTTTATTTGTCTTTATGGACAGTATATAGATGCAGTGAATTTAAACTAGTTATTTTAAAAAGTTTACATTTTAGAGGACTGGAGCGTCTTTACTGAGTCTAAAACTCATCAGCTACTCCCATGTGTAAAAATTTCAGCTGTAAGAGAGACTGCAGTATTTCTGGACCATAAATAGGTGACGGTGGCTCATACTGGATTCCCTTCTGGAGAAAAACTGGCTGGGAACCTGCCAGCCTTCATAGCCCCATGGAGAAGTGGGAAAGTTGAACCCCATGAGGTCAACTGACAAACTTTATACTTCTAGAAATGGATTTAGTCTTTCCTAGATATTGATGTTTCTTGCTCAAAAACCTAATTATCTGCTTTTGCTAAGGGAAGGACTTGGGTAATCCTTGTGTTTTTTACTAACCATGGAAGGCACAGCTTGGAGTCACCAGCAATTTATTTTATCAAAATCACAGCAGAGGTTGCACAACTTCCAACCAGTTTGTGGTGTGTTGTGCTTAAAACCTTGTTCCTTGATCTTAAAATATGAGCAAAATGAACAACATGATATACAAATTACTCTTATTTTATCCAAAGTCCAAAGATTTAGTGCAGTTGCATTGATAGGAGCACTTACACCTCAAAATAAATTACGCTAAAATATCCACTCAAATACTCTCAAATCAAGGCTTTTCTATGGTGTTGTGCCTACCCTTTCCCGTGTTTTATTTTTTCTCACTTCTGGAATAGCTTGAGACAATTTTTGGAGGACATTATTTTATTTTTTCTCACTTCTGGAACTGCTTGAGGCCATTTTTGGAGGACAGGTAGAGCCCCCCAGTCCCTCCACAAGACCAAGCCAGACCGATATATTGCAGTACTTGAGGTGCCATCTCTGTGTGACCCTTTAATTAGGATGGACTCTGCAATGTACTGAGAAGTGCTCCCAGCCCTGCTATTGTCTGACTGAGATTTCCTCTTACAGCTAACGAGCTTCTGCTCCCACTTAATCTCTAAATATGGCACAGTTCACGCTTTTTAGTTTGCTTAATGACATGCTATTAATAAAGACATGACCTGAACAGCTCCTTGCATTTATTGTCTCTTCTTCCCCCCACCCCCTTTTTTAAAATTATGCTGAGGCAATTTAATTTTTTAAGATCATAAACTGTTGTTTTGTTTGACAAGTTGGATAATCATCCAACACTCCCATGAAGGCACTCACCGAGGTCAATGCCTAAGCCAGCAATTTATCTGAAACATTTATCATTATATCGAAACGGCTTTGCTGCTTTTTCAAGTTATTATTATTATTATTGCATTATTGACAGAGCAGGATGTTGCCCCATACTAAAGAAAGGTTGAGTCCCCTGTAATTACGTGCATTTTCAAGCAATTTCAAGTTATTGAATGCACAGAACTATGCTTAACTCTAACTTTGTTGAACTGTGCTGAGCAGAACTACTCAGTAGCTTGTTTTTCCAATGAGAAATGGCCCTAAAATAGGTACAGCAACTCATGCCTTCGTCAACACAAATTATAATTGGCATAAGCACAAGAACCAAAAGTTTTTGTTGGAGTTAATGAAACCACAATGCAATTCTCTGATCAAAATCATTAACAGGCAATCTTGGTGCAAATTAGACTTTTTTGTGGTTTTGTGTGTGTATAAGGCTCAGATATTAGTCAGCAGAGAATTAACTCTGCATCATTATTTTAGATTGAAAGCAAACAAGAAAACAAATGTCAATTACCTCTAATTTTAAGAACAAGAAACCTTGTTTGTGTGAGTGAAATCAGAGCACATTGATTTTTAATGGGATTTGAGTGTTTTATCTCTTTAGGTTTGATTTGGTTTTATCATTTTTTAAGTATGAGTTATTATTTTTGCTTCTAAAAGACATCCACTTGCCCAAAGACTGTTATAGTTTTCTGTTTACAAAGCTCTGCTCCTTATTTTGAACCGGATGTTACAAAAGAGAAAAATACCTAAATTATTCTGGTACAGATGTTCTTTGTGGCTTCTCCTCTTGAAGCTGACCAAAGCCCACCAGCACAGACTGGAGAGCATCCTTCCTTCTCCTCCCCATCCCTCTGAGGGGATATGACCCACAAAGTCGCTGAGAGGGGACTCTGACCCAAATCTTCGTGCTAAGGAGCCCTGGTCCCTGTGTGAATTCCGAGGGGATACTACAAGAGAGCAGCTGACAGCTGAAATGTCCTCTGCTGGTCATTATCTTCGGTCCAGATAATCTTCTGTCAGAGAGATAAACAAATTTCAAACACACTTTTAGATGTTCGCACCCACATTTCAACCTCCTTAGAAAGCCTTTCTACTCACTCTATTTGTTTCCAAGAAGGAAATACAGCATTGAAATTTACCAAAACTAAACAAAGAGAAAAATAAAAATCAGTGAAAAAGAAAACCATCAAGCTTTAGAAATCAAACTTAAGAATTACATGCATTCCATATGCTTACAAATGATCTTCATTAACACCTAATTACAATTTAGTTCAATTAATCAGACGATCAACTGCATTGATTCTTATCAGCAGATTAACCCTGACATAAAGTACAATGAAAATTTACAAGATTGCAGTTGACAATTCAAGTTATTTTCAAATACTTTGCTCTCTGGGAAAAATGAAAAATAAATAAAGAGGACCACACTTTTCTCCCCTGTTTAGGAAAATATGTTTTCACTGAAAGAAGGAATGAAGACTATATAAGAGCATGGCTTGACCTGCAGAAGTTTAAGTGTGAATTTGAGACTGCAGAACCTCATTACATTTCAGAGATTTCAGCTGGGGTTCTACAAATGTACACTGAGAGCTCTTTCTAAACAGAACTCGAACCATTGCTGCATAGAGCTGGAATGATCCTAAATGACAAATGACTAAAGACAAAGACAAATGAGGACATGCATGGAGCTCTGGATTTCTGTATGCTATGGTTGAATGCTTCTCATCCTGATAAATCTTGTCTTCATCAATTTTAATGCTGGGAACATTTGAGAACAAGAGATGAACCTGGCCTGAAGTTTACCTTTCTGAACTACTACAACTTTTACAAAATTCCTTGGTGACTTTCCTTGCTTGAAAGGTACAAGTTGAAGGCAGAGATATTGGCTAAGTAAGCTAAGTTTCAAAGTAGACATTAAAGGTGAAAATTTTACCATTTCGAAGAATAATAGCAGGATAGTGTTCAGTGCAGCTAAGAGCCTCTTCTTTGTGCATACATGGACAGTAAATAAATGGGCCCTGAATTTGCCTTAAAGAAACTTTAAAATTTTGATGAATAATGATAGAGACTCCTCATACACTTTTCTAATCTATAATCTATATATACATATATATATCCTCTCTAACATACACATATAAACATATGAATTAGACATAACCAACCTTGGATGCTCACTCTTACCTCCCCATCACAGTAGTGGGTTTTTTACTTGAGCTGCAGACACCGAAAGAAAGTTAAAAGCTCCTTATGTCTATGGTACCATAGAAAAGCGGATGCAAGCAGTTAGTCCAAGTGGATACTATTGTTATCCCGAAATGAATATTGATCCTGATCTAATCCTGATCTCTCTACTGTATTTAGATTATTCTCTCTGGAATGCAACTATTGATATTGAACATGCAAGATGGAATAAATCAAACTATTTTAATCCTCCTTTAAATTCTACATTTGTTTACAACTTCACTTGGGAGGCAACTGAACCAAGCCCAGTTACTAATTTCCTTTCCCAGCTCCCTCAGCCTTTCCTCATAAGGGAGATGCTCCAGTCCCTTCATCCTCTTTATCATCCTTCGCTGGATCTGCTCCAGGACCTCCATGTTCTCTTGTCCTGAGGAGCCCAGAACCAGACACAGAGTCCCAAAACTGCCCCCAAGGGCTGAGCAGACGGGCAGGATCTCCTCCCTGACCTGCTGGCAATGCTCTCCCTGCTGCAGCCAACATGATCAGCTGCTTAAAGCATCTCTCACACAAGAGCTCCTCCTATACAAGAAAGGGAAATACAAAATGTTCTATTTATACGTAAGAAAAAAGTATCTTCTTTAACACCAGAGTGGCCCAGCAGTAGAGCAAATTGCCCAAAGAGGTCATCGAGGCTCCTTAAAGACATGCAAAATCCATCTGGACCATGTCCAGGGTTCTGTGTTTGCTCCTGCTCTGAGCTCAGGAGCTCTGTGTCAGCCCCAGTGATTCTCTGATTCACCTTTTACTGCCGGGGGGTTATGGCAATGTCCTGTGGAAAAGCCCAGGAAACATTACCTTAAATCCTCTGCTGCTTTAGTGGCTAACCTTCATCTTCAAGTTTTATTTCCAATAGCGTGCTAATGAGAAAACCGCTAGTGGGAAGCAGCCCTTGCTGTTAGATCTATTAAACATGATTAAAAGAAAGAAGCTGAGCTGCAATTAAGGTAAATATTTCATTGAGTTTTATTAATCTGCAGAGATTGTATCCAAAGCAGACCCACTGAAGTCTGAGAGTCATTGTGTTAAATCTCATGGAAGGTGTGATTGGGCATTATTTGTAATATTTTAACATTCATCATAAACATTTTTCAGTCTTTTTGTGACTGCTATTACATTTTAAAAAATTATTTAAGTTGGCAAAAAAGGTAATAAACAGCATTTTGACTCATGAATAACAGTATTAAGCAATACAGATATTGAAAGCATAAAATTGATTCTATTATGATATTTTTAAAAAGACAATGTGGAATAATAGAGACTAAAGTGTTAAATTCTTTTGGAGACAGTTGGCAACTTATTAATTTTTGAAAGTGCCGAAAACTGAATGCTTAAAAAAATGAAAAACTGTTTTCAGTAAGACAAGATGTTGTAATTTAGATCATATGTCAATAACCTCCTGTTTTTCCATTTTGGTCTGCTTTTATTGCCTGCTTTCTTGGTTAGGTCTTATCTAACAGCTTGAGGAAATAACAATTTGTGTCACCAATTTACCTTTCAGGCTCTCTGACCATTTTCTCATTCAGATGTATTTTCTATTTCATCATCTTGCCTTCAATTCACTAAAATAGAATGGAAATATGCAAGAAGTGATATTCAAAAAATCAAAATATGATTGTATATGATATATACATTTTGGGTAGCACAATGGCAAGGTAAACTGCAGTAGCAAGATAAGTACGCTTCTTTTCTCATTGCCTCTTTTATGTAAAAAATGTGAGAGCTGAGATTCTTAATCGAGTGCCTCCAGAAAGAAGGGCGTTTGAAGTATCACACCCCCTCCCACTCAAGTCACAAGAAAAAAAAATTGAGACAGAATTGGTAACAGATGTGAAAACTTTGACCCTTACTGTGAAAAAATAAAAAAAAAAATAGGGGTGTGTATTCACTAGCCTAACATCATCAACAATTGTGATTTTAGAAGCTGATTGTCACTGGCTATTCCTGCTGTCTCTTTATAAAACTGAGAAATTTGTTAATTCCTGGGGAACAGCAAAAATGAGTCTAGACGCAGGGGATTAATGGGAAGTACAAAATTCTGTGCTAATTCTATTGCCAACTTGGAAAAGTAAACTTTTGAAAAACGTCCTCTAATGTTCCAGGGGAAAAAAACCCCATACATACGATAGGACGTACATAAAGATGCAGATCAGACCCATCTGCACATCTCAGCCGTGCATTATTTGAAGTTGAGGCTAGTTTCAAGAAACTGCATTGATCTTAGGGCCTCATAATCAAATGCATTGTCTGATGCTGAAATGAAGCCAATCTGCTCTGAAAGGCCTTTGCTTCACCCTCCAAAAGCATGAGAAAAAGGTGTACAGGGAAAAAAACCTCTGGTCTGATCTTCGTTTCTAAGTTCAGAACAAAGATATCATAAAGAAACTCACTTGTACTTTGCTGCGTGCTGACAGAGAGCTCAGAGGAAAAATACAGAATGGATTTCAAATTAAATGTGGAAGGAATAACCTTTCTGCATCTGTAGGGAACAGTGCAGTGACAGAGGAGAATCTGAATTCCTGAACTTCAGGTCCTAGCTTCAGCACTAGTTATTCAGATGGTTGATGATTTGGTGGCATCGCCACGAGAATAGTGGTCATGGTGTCTGAATGACTATTCTATTTAATTTAGACTGTAATTAGACACTTTACAAATAAGACAGACCTGATCTCCAAAAATAATAAGAAAAAAAAGACACTAAAACCAGTGACAGTCAGTGAAGCACAACTTATAACTTCTCTATTAAGTCTCGCTTTCCTCTGCCCTCCCTCACACTGCGCTTGATAAAACAACTTAATTAAGAATCAGATTTAAAAATGAACATTAGCACATTATTGCTGCCAATACTTTAAAACAGCGGTAGCAGCAATACCAGTGGGTTTGCTCGAGCTGTGACACGCTCAAGTCCCAGTCTCTGCTGTGCCTTTTCTCCGGGGATGGTCCTGATCCGTGGAAGACCTGAGCAGAGGGCCTTGCTGCAGAAAATATTGTAAATTTACAGCTCGAACAAGATTCCAACATCAGAACCATGGAGTTGAACCTCTTCTATTTCAGAGCAACTCTCCCCAGTTTATTCCAAATTCAGACTCCAGCTGTGGACTTGCCTTTATAATCCTCTGTCAGGGCACCACCCAGAGGACAGGGGAACAGCAGAGCAGAGATTGCAAACGACATATTTCCCAAATAAAACACACCTTCATTGCCAGCCTGATCACTTCCAACCACCTTCCCTAGGTCTCTCTTCTACTGAGTTTTTGTAACATCTTTGTACATTCTGATAGAAGAGGAGCATCTTTGAAATGTCAACTTTATTCTTTGATTTTTCAGAGAAAGGTAATTTTTTTCCTGAGTAGGCCTCACATATTTTTTCTAAAATCTGTGCATGATCTGATAGAAAATAACAAAAATAGGCATTAATTCTTTGGAAGAGAAGGTACAATCCTGCATTTGCTAAATGGATATGCAAGTCCCCTCCACTGTTCTACAATGGAAGAATGACTCTATTCCCTGACTGCATTTTTGATCCAAACCCACATCTACTAGCTGGCCAAAACAGACACCAATCACTTCTGCCATATGTGAAATTATTAAACCATTTAATCACAAAGATTCAAACAGGAAAGGAAATGGTTGGAACAAAAAAAACTGAAATGCTTGTGGCATTAAAAAAACCTCTCTTTTGAGACAACGATCTATAAATTATCAATATTCCTATTGTAGTTTTTACTTTAAATAGCTCATCACCACACTAAATTTAACAAAATTTCTACTATACTAATGTAAGTCAATAACCCTTTTGCTGTTCACGGTCTCATTTTTTAACTCCACAGAGAAACAAAAATAAAACAAAGCAAAACAAAACAAAACCCAAAAAACCAACAAAACACCACCCCCCCCCAAAAAAACCCCCAAAAAACAAAAAAAAAACCCCACCAAAACCAAAAAAAGGCAGTAAACATTCCCTAAAGTCTGATGGAAAAGCAAATCCTAATGGCTATGTCAAGTTGATTTTTTCATGTTCCATAGGAAACAAAGCTGAAAGCCAATTGCCTTAACTCCCCTGAATCTTTGACAACACCAAAAATCAAATTTTTTTTCTGTGGTTGAAGCAGTTGGGATGTTCAGGCCTTCCCAGTGACAGCACATGAGTCTGTCACTCACCAGAGTTCTGCTGGATTGGCAGTGAAGATGGATTTGAACTGATAGGTTTCACTTCCCAAAGACATTTTAATGGGAAAAAGGCAACCAGCAAGGCCCTCAGAAACTCAAATGGATACAAAGGAAACTCAAATACATCTGAACAGCGAGAGCTTGCAGTCTAGATAAACAACATATGCTCTCTAACCAACAATTTTTGTTGTAAAAAGACTGTTGTAAACAGTCTTCAGTTTGCAGGTTTAATTAAAACCAGCCAGAGCATTCCACATTCTGATACAGCAAATCATGAAAATAAATTAAGGACATGAACAGTGCTAGTTTCTCATCTGAATTGCTTTGTGTTTTATAATCACTGATTATTTTCTACATATTTTAGTTTTTCTTTCCTTTATATATTTTCTAAAACAGAGTTGTATCAGCCCTTCTTTACCTTAAAACGAATAAACATCTTGTCAATAATTTCACAGGATTCTCTAAATGTCTACACAAAGCATCATACAAACCCCCCAGTAGAATCTAGGGTTACACATTATTTCTGATTTCATGTTGGAGGGTACTACAACTCAGTCTAAAGGCAGAGAAAACATTATTTGTGAGAGGTACAAATTTGGGTGACTCCACATACTCATACCTTACTATCTACACAACGCTTTGCAACCTAGGCTGTTATTACAGAGATATATTAGACATTTTTATTCGATGTGCCTCTAAAACAACCACTTTTCTTCTCTTGGAGAATGGTGTAGGAAACCATTTGGGTGTTTACACCATCATTGTTCATTCCCCTACAAAGAGGAATTATTACTTGCATCTTTAAATTAATTTTAAGCACACATGTCTATGGATAAACAATTGGAAAAAGCTAAATGTAGAATCACAGCAGCTGCATGGAATGACTTAAATTTTTTAAAAAGTATTTGTAAGTCTAGCCTATTAATTCCTAATACACTTTAATCCCTGTGGTACTTCTTCAAGCCCTTGTTTTTGTCCACCTACCTTGGGGCTGCCTACTGATGCCTGGGTTTTAAGCACTTATTGCCTGTAAGTTTCCTTCTGCAATAAATAAAAACAACCCCATGGGCTAATTCAGCCTACACAGGGTCAAAACCCTTAAGGGTAATTAACCTTTTTTAATTTAAAATACAGGAGTTGAAAAACAAAGCAACACATTGAGGGTGTACCTGTACAGCAGACAGAAAGTTAACTTTAAAGATCTTAGTTTGACAAACTTAAATACTGGAATAAACTCACCATGTAAATATGATAATGAGTAAATTCTAACATATTCAGTCAAACATCTATGGAATTTTTTGTGTCTTGCTTAATTAGTTACAGTTACATGTACTGCTGTCTCTCATTAACTTTGTAATTCCTGGGCATGCATAGGTGGGTGCCTCACTAAATATTCTTTGATTAACGCACAGCACTCCTATAATATATGCTAATTCCTATTTGCTAGGAAGTTAATTATGAAACTTTGATAATCTGTTTTGATAAATTTAGTTCAGTGGAAAATGTGTGCTCCTAGAACAGAATAGGATTAAGTTTGTTTTGCTTTTGATTTTTTTAAGGCAGTTCCCTGCTACCTGTTGAGGGGAATTCTTTGCCTGCAGTAAGGAAAAGCCAAATTCAGGTGAGCATTGGGTAACATTTTCTTGTGATTTTAGCCCAGATGGCAGCTGAACACCACAGAGCTCCTCCCTCACCCTCATCACTCTGCCCCAGAGCAGTGGAGAGGACAAAAGTAAAACTTGTAGATTGAGATAAGAACAGTTTAATGATTGAAACAAAGGAAAATATAATAATGATATTATATATATTATATTAATAATGATAATAAAGAGAAAGAGCAAAATAAACAAGTGATGCAAAATGCAATTGCTTACCACACCTTGAGAGATGCCAGGGCCTGTCCCTGATCGCCCCCACGCCAGTTTATACACTCTTGTTTATACATTCATATAAAATGTATAACAGAAACCTGTTTCTGAAAGGAGAAACCTGTAACAAAGCTAATTTATTCCATCAGATTGAAACAACCTTCATTAGGTTCCCCACCAACTTTCATAAACACAACTTTATCTGAAAATGTTCAAGCATCAAATTCATCAATAATTGTTTTTAACTGTGTGTAACAGTTGCAGGTAACTGTTCTTGTATAAATATTGTCAGTTTATACATTCTCATCATGAGTAAACCCCTATGAAAACATAAAAAGCCTATGAATTTTACCTTCTAAGCAGTATCTGCAGAGGACGGAGACAAATATGGGCCTCTCCCCATGCCTGTATAGAGCTATGAAATCAATGGCATATCCTCTTCCCCATCGGTTCCTGGCCTGAGAAGACTTTTTCTCTAAGGGACTCCAATGAGAGCATCTATGAAAATACAGGAAAATAACACACTTTAGAGGCAGAATGGCTACGAGTTAATAACCTTTCCATTTCTTTACATGTGAGCTTTGAATTGTACTTTACACAAAATACCATTTTCCTAAAGGAGGATTCCAGAGCCCACGGAAGATAGAAGCTCTGCTCTCCCAAAACCACATGGATCAGCCAGGCTCCAAGAGGGAGTACCTACACATAAATGTATATACATATAAATGTGTTTATGTACACACATTGTTTATACATTCTTGTTTATACATTTTAGGGTGTGGGCTATCCCTCTGGCCACTTTGGGTCACCTGTCCCAGCTGTGCTCCCTCACAACATTTTCTCTGCGCCTCTTCACTGGCACGAAGACACAGAAAAGTTCTTGATTTAGCAGAACAGAGCTTGGCAACAGACAAAGCATCAGAACAGCGTGTAATCAACATCATTCTCACACTGAACCCAAACCACAGCCCTGGAGCAGCTGCTGGAAGGAGACTGACTCTCTCCCAGCCCAAACCAGGACACTCTTCTGCTCCATAACTCTTCCCATATTAAAGGTTTTGCTAACCCCTTCCAGCACAGGGGAAAAGATATCAAGATATATGGGAAATGTGGCAACATTCTCCTGTTGGCACGGAGGTCTTCTGGAATTTCTTCCTCTTGTGGAATTATGTTTCCACACTCCTTTCTTGGCTGGCATCTCTGACTTCCCTCCCTGTCTCCAAATCTAATTGTAAGTACGCCTAAAGTTTGTCTGCTTCAATGTCTGCTTCAATCTGCCTTTTATTTTCTTGCCTTTGGGAGTCCCACAAATAGTAACACTATTCAAATTCATCAGGACAACACCCTTATTTCTTAAGAAATTAATTTGAATTCAGCTCACAGCAACACACTGTGAATTGTAAAACTCATCTGAGATATAAAATTAATTTTACATAGGCATACAGAAAAATGATTGTCACTAGATAGCAACGTGAAGCCATACCTATATTTAAGCAAAGTTAATCTCTTGTACAAACAAAATGCCGCTTGCTTATTCCGTTTCCTTTAGCTAAATTCCTAAACTTCTAAGGACTTCAAAGAACTACACAGAAGCAAGATAAAGAGCTTATCTGCATAATTCTTATGCTAATTCACAGAAGGTGTCTTGACTAAAAGGATGTCTACGTGCACACCAAGGACTCACTAATTCCCTTCCTCTAAACCCTAAGTTATTATTATTATACATGCATTTAATCACAATATATCTGACTGCTCCCAGAGAGCACCTGATTCTGGATGCTGCTGTGAGCCTGGTGACTCCCAGGCTGCCCTGGCACTTCTTTGGGGTATCTAGAGATGATTTTGGGCCAAGCTACCACCACAGTGCACGTGTGCAGAGCATGAACTACAAATGCTCACAGACTCAAAGAAAAACCAGCTCAGGGCTCTGCCCAGCAGCATGAGATTTGCAAGTAAAACACCATCAGCTGCTGCTCATCACCCCAAAATCTGAAAGAACTCATTTTCTCACCCATCTCTCCCTTCCCCGGCCCTACACTCCCACATCTCCAAGCTGTAATATTAGTCACTTAGGAAAGAAACAAGTGAAAGTCCCAACATTAAACATCTCTGACATTACAATTTCCACACACTATTTATAACTTTGTAAACATTTTAGTTCACAGAGTTCAAAGACAAACTGAAATGATTTACATTTACAAAAGAGGTAGAGCTTTACCAGGGAATTTAAATTGTTTTTAATAGCATGATTTTATCACCTATCTAAAAATATTTATCATTTTTAATTCTATTTCTGCCAGTAAAAAAGGACCACTTATTAAAAAAAAAGCCTCACATGCATAATGCACATAGAGACCATTCTCAACTTAATCCAAAAAAGTGGTGCCACCATTTTAAATACTTTTAAACAAATTGCATATCGCAGCCTGAAGAAATTACAGTTTTTTTCTAAAGGTTTTCTTACCCTGTGCTCCGTGTTGTATTTTTGGTTTTAACTGTTTGCGGTGGTTTGTTAATTGTGAGTGTGCAAATACATTCTCATTACTAGAGAAAGCGAATGTTTGCAGTAGTAGTTCAGCAAAAAAATCATTGTTGCTATTCACAAGGAAATGTGACTATCTTCACAGATTTTTATATAAAAATTCACTAACTATGTTTTTTTTACTTGACAAAAATGGTGCAGTACTGATTCACCTCCACAACAGAAGGAGAACTTTCACTTTAAAAAAGGGAAGGTGCACAATACAAAGAAACATAATTATCTTAGAAGTGTAAAACAAGTCTTGAAAGGTCACTGTTTTCCACTTAATGCTAATTCTTCCTGGAATGACATTGATTTACATGCTTAGTAAATAACTCATTGTGATAGCATCACCAGGCCAGCCACCAAAATATCCTTGATCAGGAGATGCAGGGACAGGACAAGGGGGAATGGCTTCCCACTGCCACGGAGAGGTCTGGATCCGATGTCAGGAGGAAATGTATCCCCGAGAGGGTGATGAGCAGAAGTTGCCCAGAGAAGCTGCCCCTGGATCCCTGGCAGTGTCCCAGGCCAGGCTGGGCAGGGCTTGGAGCAGCCTGGGACAGTGGGAGGTGTCCCTGCCATGGCAGGGGTGGCACTGGGTGGGCTTTATCGTCCCTTCCAACCCAAACAATTCTGTGACTCTCTGACATCATCTGCCAATCATTACCTTTTGATTTTGAAAGATTCCTTCCTTTTCTACACTTTCTCTTTCTCCCCAATATATACAGTCAGACCTTCCAGGCTTCGCTTTGAAGCAGCCTCCCAAACCCAGGGATTGCTTTAACACAGCGATGGTCTATAGGTTTATTAGTATCTCTGACAGAGGAATTGCTGAATCAAGCTCAGCTGCAGATTCTGGCTAAGTCAAGCAGAAGGTGTAGGTTGGTAACAGTGTATGCACCAATGGTAAATGAGTGTGTTCCCACAGGTCTGGCATAATAATAGCAGTGAATAATTCATCTCATGTGGGAACTGACAATTACAATGCATCTGGAACAGCAAAATACAGAAAATAAGCTTGGCTTTATTCTCTTAGTTTTTTCCTTCTGATTTTTAACAGTGACTCCCTTTCTGCCCTTTGCAAACTCTGCTCACTTTGTGTCAGTTGACACAATTACATGAATTTGAGCATGCAGTGAATGCCCTTTGTGATGGTTTGTTTCAATCCAATCAAGATTATCTTTAAGGTCCCTTCCAACCCAGACTTTGTTGTGATTCTCTACAACAACTTTCCCTCTTATGGAAAGAGGGGTTCCTGGAATAGCAGAAGTCAGAGTGAAGGAGCTGAAGGTGGGAAATATTCCTATTCCTATTTGTTATTTCCTAGCAAAATAATCCTATTTTGCTACAAAACATTCCACTTTTATTTCCAACTTGATCCAAAATGGGAGCCACTGAAGGCACATGTTATGATGTGGAAATGAAATAATTCCAAAGCTAATCTGCAGCGCTGCTCAGTACTGACAATGGCAATAGCAGGTTCTTAAAATACTTGCAAATTCTGTCCGGGGGATCTTTCAGAATAGAGCACAAAGTCACATTAAGTAATCATTCCAGCCAGCTACTGAGCTGTATTGGGGCATAGAGACTGTCATTCATAGCTAAATTACACATTTTATTTGGGCGCCTTTTTTTAGCTTCTTGACGCACGTAATTGAGTGCAACTGATGAATTTTGTCTAACAGTTTATCCTTTAGCATTGACACTGCAGTTCCTAATCGTACACAAAGTGTGGTGGAGTTCTGATACTGCTCTTTTGAAAGTCAAAGGGAGTTTTAGCAGCGCTCTCAGCAGCATTCTAGCCTTAATTTTCTATTTGCCACTGCACAATGCACAAGAAAACCGAGCCTTGAGTTGCAGCCGCAGCCAAAATTCTAATCCAGCACTCAATGGAAGCAGCAATTTAAGCATGTTTTAGTGATGGCTTCCAAAAGTTAATTACAAATCTAGTAAGAAAATGATGATCACTCGCTGTATTTACCTTTTCATTGTGAGAATAAAGAATGGAAAAACATATTTAGAGCTGGCAAATACTCTTCCACCTTAAGCAAAAAACTAGATATACTGAAGGCATCAGTGTAACATGCATTTCTAAAGTCTTCTGCAGAAAGAACATCTTCAGAGGCTCCGGTGTAGAGACAATTTAAACCGAAATTAGTAACAGTGGTGAGATCTACCCAGCAACATCATGAGTGTCACCCTTAAACTATTCTTTTCCTGACCATTAAGCTACAAAATAAACCAAACTTACTCCTCAGGCCTTAACAGGCATTAAGAAAGTCTACATTGCTTTTGCCAACATTCGGCCGTCACGAACATCATTTTATACAAGATATTTTTCTAATATGCCACGTGAATCTACAGGATAACATCTCACACAAATGAAGTCGTGTCTTTGAAGGAGCTCTGTAGGATAAAGATTTTAGTGTCCCACTATTAGAGACTAACCCCATTGAGCTGTGCTGGACTGACAGTGCTCTAATTTCATTGACTCCAGAGCTACTAATGAGCTACGGCTCCTGTCACAGAGGGGAAAAATAAACACCTGCTAAACATAGAGAGACTCTCCTGCAGCTGTATTTCCTTACAGGGGATTATGGTATCGACCAGACTGATGGAGCCGTTCCCTTCCTGGGAAGCACTGAAACAGGAGATATGGCCACATAAAGGAGCCTGTGATTAGGCCTGATAAATCCTTTCTGATGGCCTGGAAGTTGGTCTGATGGTATCATCCAATTTCCAATGAACAATGGCTATGCTGCGAAAAAAATCCAGGTGAGAGCTGGGGCCTGTCTTTAGCACTCTCAGCTAAAGACAATGGATCAGGGAACAGCCACGGGAATTAAAAAAGTCTCTTAACACTTTACTTGAAGAGTAAAGTCAGAAAAATAACATTTTTCTTAGTTTGCAGACAGACCAGAAAGGGAAAAAAAAAAAAATACACACATATATATAGATACATACACATATATCTATACATATGTACATATATACACACACATATTTGAGCCAAAGAAAACCCAATTTTATTTTTTCTACTAACAGAAATAAACAATCCAAAATGTCTAAGTTAAATAATGAAATATCCACTGTTCATTTGATAATTAACCTTTTTTAAATCCTCAATTTCTCCACATTTTAACCAAAGAGTAAGGATTTTGACTGCAACTATTTACTGAATTTAACTTCCAGGGCTAAAATTATTAATCTCCATAATTAATCTGTTTAGGGACCAATTTCCTGCAATGTGTTGAAAAATTGCTGCTTTGGATTTTACCTTAGAGATGTTTAATCTTCATAGATTTTTTACCTGCATGAGCTAGATGACTTGGAATGGCCCATGGAGCTGCCAGTCTTGTTCTGTGTTGTTTGAATAAAAACCACTTCACTCCTGAGTCTTTCAGCTGAACACGCAAAGACGGAAAGTTTTAGAGGAGAAAGTAACTGATTTATCTGGGTAGCAGCTTTCTCACAATGTTTTGACAGAAGTGTTCTCAGAAATGTCTATTTTTAGTCACACATTCTGCAATCAATTTCTTTGTAAACTAAATAAAAATCAAGAAATTGCACAGATACCTCAGAAAGAGGAGGATGCAAAGCCACAGGATGATTCCTCTGCCTGAGGGAAGCAGGAGCACTCTAAAGTTCAAAATGTGCTATAATGTTAATAATCAGACTATTAAATACCAATAGTCTCAATGCAGAAAAATACAGGGGATTTGTTTGTTGGGTTTTTTTACTAGTAACTTCTGTTTCAATGCAAATATTTTCAGGAAGTTTATCCCACACCTTCTGCTCTGTGGCTTTAACCTAAATGATTCCTCCACACCAGGAGACACCAAAAGGATATAAAGGCCTCTAAATAACAGCAGGAAATTTCCCACAGGCAGAAATGTGAGAAAGACTGAAAATTTTCTTATTCCACCGCAGTTTAAGAGGTGCATATAGCTTATAATGCATATATGAGTTTCTGGTAGGATGCTATTTGTACAGCAGCCCTGGGGCTCAGCTATAACTCAAAAGATCTCCAAGGACCTTTAATTTTAATTCTGTGTTTTTCTAAAAGCGCTCGGTTGAGACAATAATTTTAAGATGAAAACCCCACATTTTTTTTCTACCTTTGCTAATTTGTGCTGTACTTTAGACTACACAAGTAAGACAATTCTATAACTTCACTGACTGTTGTTGCATTACTTTAAAAATCACTTTAAAATGAAATTTGTATAATATAATATAAATATATATCATTTAAATATAAAGATATAAATAAATTTTAACCCTCTTTTTTTTTTTCCCCTGTGTTAGTTTATTCCCTAGTAAATATTTACCTCCTTTTAAAAATGGATTTTCAAAATGGCAGTGTGAGACTTACAGTTTTTAGCATTTAGGAAATGCAGAGAAAAAGGGTTAATTTTTCTTCTTAAATTAAACTCTGGATTGTGTATTTCTGAGAAGACATAGCTGTGATTTCTATATTATCATATTGTACAATTAAGCTGAATTTTCTCCTATAAAGGTAAGAACTTCAGCAAAGTCAGTCTAAGACTGTGGTTTTTAATCAATATTATTATGGGAGGTGTCACCAATATTGGTGTACATAGAGCAACATATGAAAAGGCATTCACTTGCATTGCCCAGTACAGTTTGATTCATGTCTGTCCAAAATCTATTTATGTTTTGGATTTGGAGTTCTGCCTGATGAATTTTTAAAAACAGTCTAAAATTTTAAAACATGCTCTGGGTAAAATTTAAAGGCTGATGCTAAACATTCCAATGAACCCATCTTTGCTGAGGGACCTGTCAATCCAATTTTTCCTCTCCCAAATGAAGGATATACAATATCCCATTTTAAGATATATTGCTGTGTCTGTTTCATTCCTGAGCAGGTCCATACAGTCAGTCCTGAACAGGTACAACATAACCAAATCAGCAGCCAAAACAGCAGAATGAGGCCATTTTGGAGGCAGAGAAAGCAATTTCCACCATGGAACATCCATGAGGTTTTGTACATAAGCAAAGCACACGAATTCCACTTCTGAGAGAAGGAGCATCGTGGAATCGACACTCGCTGGGCACACCAGGGCCAGCTTTGGGTTTGCCTGAAGCATTGTTTAGCCAAGGATAAACAAATGTCATTGCCTTGGAATGAGGTGAGTCTACAGGGGGGCTGCAGGTGGAATGGAACTGCTGCCACAGTTTGTTCACGCCAGAAAAATCCATGTGTTAGTAGGAAAAATAGCTTCTCTTTTAGGAGTGTCTGTCACCATCGTTATAAGAGCCATGAGCTCCACTCTCCTCTCTATTCTAGGGGCAGCTAGAACATATTAATAATGAGGGAGAAAAAATAATCAAGGCTATTCTTAGAATAAACTGCAATAAGTCATGGTTGTGAAATTTGTGTGCTGTTCCTTACTGTCTGGAAACAAGATAAGTGAGCAAAATATTCACCATCCATAAAAGTTATTCAGAGATAATGCCGTATTGACATCATTTCCACTTGCAGATCAGTAGGTTTGGACCTTCTACAAGACGCTTCCCTTTAATTTTATAGGATGCCACTCTAAAAGAGAACCATGACTCACAAAACCAACTCCTGCTCTTACACACGAGGAAATTGCTGATTTTTACGTCTGGTTCTTTGTAATAAAACCTCGAGTGGTGTGATGCATGAAAGAAAGGTGAGATGATCTTTGTTTCTAGTGGCACCATCAAAGCAAGAGCAGGCTTTTATTGAATTAATAAAGGCTGAGCGGAGGCTTCAGTCTTATGGTAAGTGGCATTAAGAGAAACTGGAATGGAGGCAACAAATACCACACCAGTGCTTGAGAGCACTTTGTCCTCTCCAGCAGAACAGGAACTGGCACTGTCAGCTGAGCCTCCCTCATTGTCCTAATGCTAAACCATCAGGGAACATGTGCCTCACTTCCCTTTTAAGCTACATCTGCTGCAATGATAGATCCAAGAGGATGCCCTGATCAGCGTTACTGACTTTTAATCTTCAGGATGACTTCTCTCTGATCTCATACCACTGTAGATGCTATTATTGTCACAGAAAAAGAGGCTTGATGAACCCCACATTGGATAAAATGCAGGAACCTCCTGGAGGTCCTTCTTTTCATTCTTTCTGTGTGAACATTCAGTGCTGTTCTGAACTGGGCTTTTAACTCTGCTTTAGAAGCAGCTGCTGATGCTTATGAGCACAACTTGTCCAAGATTTGCATGAAGGCTGCTGATCTGAACTGTGAACCAGTACTAGTGGTTTGCCTGGAGGGAACAGGCAAAGATGCTGGGAAATATCCTATTTTTAACATTTGCTGAAAGATAGAATCGCAGAATGAACCGGAGAATGGCCTGGTTTGAAAGAAACTTTAAAGATACCGCATTCCAATCTGCTGCCATGACCTTCTAAGCCCCACCCAGCCTGGCTTTGAACACCTCCAGGGATGGCACAGCCACACTCCTCTGGGCAGCCTGTGCCACTGCCTTGCCACCTCACAGGAAAGAATTTCTTCCTGAGATCTGATTTAAACCTGCTGTCTTTGAGTTTAAAACCATTTCCCCTCATCCTGTCCCTCCTGCCCTTGTTAAGGAGGGACACAATCCCCTCCTCTGAAGCCCACACTTTTTGGACACAGCCATGGCAGGTTCTGTGAGTGCACCTGGCTGGATATGTCCAGCCTCTCCCCCAGGTCCTTCTCAGCAGGGCTGCTCTTGAAATATTTGAAAAATCAAAATTACAGGAAGACAACTTCTGCTCTTAAACCAGATAAATCCCTAAAAATGAATTATAACACTTCCTAGCCCTTCCTCTGCCCCCACGAAGTTTGTTGCAAGGCAATGTACACAGAATAAACAGTACATTTCAACATTCTGCAGAATTTGTTCCCATCCTGGCGCTGTGGCAGTGCTGCCCCAGTTCAGCAGCTGAGTGTGCAGCCAGAGCCACTATCACCATCTCATCAACAGCACTAGGAGCAGAACTCATTGCTTTCAGCCTCAAAGCAGCCCTGAAATAAAGGTTTTCTCTGCTTGGCTGTTTGTAAAGGGCTCGGTGCATATTTGACATAATGCTTTTGAAGTCACTGAAACTAACACAGTGAAAAATCCCTTTGCTGGGTTCGCCTCTGCAATGTTGGAAAGTTCAGAAGAAAATTGAATATGCAGATATTTTTGCTAGTAAAAGACTGTTCTCATAAGACAGAGAAAATCAAACTATTTCCTAATTTATGTATGGGAGTTTCTGTACTTTTATAACTAATAGAAAGGGGCCTTATTAGATTGAGGGGGAACCACAGGAATTTTTAAAATGTGTGTAGTAATGATAAGCTGAATTCAGCCACAGAAAATAGATGTCTCTTTCTCCTGTAATCCATAACATTAAAGAACTGTAATTGTGGAAACCTTTAGTATTGATTCATTAAAATAAAATAGAATTATTTTAATTAAAAAGCCCTCTCTTGAGATTGCCATCCTTCTTCACGTACATTGAGAACTCTTCCAATTTTCATTCTTCTGTAAGGCTATGATCTCTTTTTTCTTTCATTTCTTTAAAATTATGTAGGCATAATTTTAATAGTTGCTTTTTCTCTTCTATTGAAAACAGCATATTAACATGCTAAATATTTATATTTTGTGAAAAATGAATGTTCAACAGAGAGCAAGCAAGAGGAGAGGAACTTTTCCCATGTTGGGTGTTCATCTGAAAATGAGCTGTCCTCTGGCCCATCTCATAGCTGCAGGCTGCAAACAAAGGATCAAATTCAGCTTTTTAAACAGATGGGTAGGAACCCAAAATGCAAAGGCAAAACCTTGGATTTATTTAGCAACCATCCACAGCATCTAAAGCAGAATGCACTTATTAGCTGAGCCCTCCTGGGGGCTGCAGCGATGGAATCTCAGTGCTGCAGGTTGGATTTCAGATCTCGACAGGTGCTGGCCTGACTGAGCCAATGAACCACGGGAAAAATGACAAGTTGCTCCCAGTGGGGCTCTGCAAACTGGGCCAGTTTAGGATGAGCTGGGGAGTGGTCAAACAAAGAGTAAAATCACCAGGACTCAGCTTGTCAGGGCAGACTGCAGGCACCAGCTGAGGACAGGATTTCTTGTCTAAGCCTGAGCAGAGCCAGAAGAGTTGATCTGCTTGCCCACAGAATTATGGTCTCTGCAGGCTCCATCCCATTGACACAGCACCCCAAAAACATATCCTATAAGATCTTGCTGTAATGCGAGTGCTAATTTCAGTCTGGATTTAGGATAATAAAATTAAAACAACAGCATAAGGTAATTAACCAACCAAAGGATATTCCTATTTTTTGCATCATAATCTTATTAACACTGCTTAAAAATGTTATGACCCATTTTCAGGTAAAACTAATATCAACGTGTCTAACACAGCAAATGAACTCCCCTTTTTTAACAGTTCTCTCCTGTGGATAAATGCTGCCATTAATGCATCACAATTTACAATATCTTCTGGCTTTAAATCAAAACTTGACCATAAAAACCAAATCAAAACTTGACCATTCGAAAACCGTGTGCATAGATCCCCCACAATAACACCAACATTTCTCTAGGCACAGAGGCAATAATTTCATCTTGGGCAGAGAAGCTGACTGGTTGTGTTGAATTAGGACTATTAAATAAACATTCAGCAAAAGAAAGTTCTTTCTCCTACCTTACAAATGGCTATCCACCATTCGTATTCAGCACGCACACAAACAGAATTTCAGGGAAAAGTTTTATATGTTTAGCTTTCTGAAAAGTTATTTTTTCCTTTTTCAAGACAGATCTCTTGTGAAATTTTGGATGATCAGTTAGAGCCTAAATGCTTTAGTGAGGAAAACCTTGAGCTGCCCCTGGACTTGAGCTGACCTGGGGCTCGAGGGAACTCAAATGTTCACACTGAGACCAAGACTGAGCAGGCAGCAGCTCCCAGCAAGAGCAAAACCAAACCTCTTTATCTAATCATCCACTGTTATTCACTGGTGCATTCTATTTCCTTCAAAATTCAGACATCCTAAAAGAAAAACCTCAAAGCCCCCATATGCTGCCTGCCCTCCCTCAACATATTTTGTGTTTGTTGTTTGGGTTTTTTTTTTTGTAAATTGAAAACCACAGGAGATAAAGGAACTTCACATGCAAAAAATAAATTCAGATATAATGAAAAGTCCAAGTAAATAAAAGAAGTCTAGAAAACTCAGAGCTGCTACTGCATCTATCCTCAGAGTCCCCCGTTGTGGCAGAGCTCTGAAGGAGTCTCCAAACAGCGTGTGATTTTATAGACCATATGATCTGCAATATTTACCATGCATAATGGAAACAGATAAGGCAAAGCAAACAGCTTGAATTTTGTATTTCCTTGCTTTTTATTTAGTCTAGGTTGTTAGCACCATGTGAATGTATATTTGGGAGTCTCTGTGTTTGTGTGTGTGTGCATATGTGTGTATATATAGGTACAAACAAACATACAGACTCATTTCACTGTACTTCTCACACATCAGAAAGAATACTTTCTTAGCAACCTGCTTTTAATTCCTAAAATTTCTCAGAAAAAAAGAAAAGACATTGTTTATTTTGGTCAGAACTGGAAAAAAACACATTCTGCTTGTTTTCAGCTTCTGTGTCCTTTTGCTGTCCCTGCTCTGTGCCATTTCTTTGTGGAGCTCCTGTGTTTTAATAACAACAAATGCCAGCACCTACAGGCAGAATATTTGACCCTTGTTTTATGACTTTAAAATGCACTGCTACAAAGTGTTAAGCAAGTGAGACTAAATGGGAAATGCATTTGCTAACCGCACTTTTTTTATTTGGCAGCACATACAGCAGTAGGGAACAGGAATTTTCAAGTAAAAGAAACATTCATATTGCATTGAAAATGTAAAGGCACACATTTGAAAGCGATTCCTCTGGAAATAAAAATATATGTACACGCTTTAGGTCATACTGCCAACACCTGGCTCACTTGGCTGGACCTGTATTGGAAACTCCTGACAGGGGTGGGGGCAGAGGATAAATATGTGAGTAATTCAATATATCACGACTTACCTGCTCTACCTGTGCTGGCACTAACAGGGTCATTTGACTTTCTTTCATTACTTTAATTTTCATCTCTGGAAGTTTGTCCCCTCAAAATCACTGCTCACTAGTATTTATGATAGCCACCACCCAGTCTGCTTGAAGGCTGCTCCCACCAGTCTTTGCTGCTCCACATTTACCTACAGTTTTCTGCCAAAACAGTTGCATGAAAATCTCATTGCCATCATGATAAGCCTGGGTTTTTTCTAGTTAGATCTTTCACTTTTTATTTTGGTTTGAGTTTTTGTAATTTTGAGTTCTTTTTCCTTTCTCTAATGTTTAAGAAGGGTTAGTCACGAGTTTATTATAACATATGCAAATTTGCTTATTTTTAGAAAATGTCCTTTAACACTCTGGGTTCCTTGTCAGAGTCTGTAGTGCTAATAGCTGTGTCAATACAATTATTATGTACAGTGCAGAGATTGCTTTCCATGCATAGAAATGTAATGAGATGGAAATTTTCAGGAACTGAACTGATTCTCAGCAGTGCTTTGGTTGACTCTCATAACATCTGCCTATGCAGGCTGGAAATACTCAGTGCTGGTAGAGATATCATTAAATTAATTCTGCTTTTGTGCTCCTCCCCTTCATAAATTAACTTGGTTAGCTAAATGCTAAGGAATAGCTCTGTTTACTGACCAGATCTTTCTTCAGGCGAATTAGGTTTCAGGGCTTTTTATTTGTGTTGTCTCCCTGGAGGAATGAAGCGCTGAGTCCATGCATCCATTACATCCCAGCTGTAAACAGCACCACTTCACCAGAGACAGAGATCCTTTACCCTTCTGAGCCTGACAGGAGGGAATTATTGAGCATGTGTTGATATTATATTTTATATTTGTATTTAATATTATTATGACAAAGAAGATGGAAACAAACCCCACATTGCACTTACTCTGCTTAGACCCTCTTGCCCTTTCCTGCCCAACAAATGCTTCATCAGGGGTTCATGAGCATTTTGGGATGTAATTTGTGATACCTATAACAGTTTTCTTTCACCCTGTTTTCTCCTCTCAGTCCAAGCAAGTGTGCTCCCCCAGGAAGAGCAGCAGGGCTGACCAACTTTGTTATGCAAACATTAAGAATAAAAATGTTCCTCTCCTGTGTGTTCAGCCATACACAACATCCACACACAAAAATGTAAGGGCTGTAGAACAGGTACTAAGTGGCCTTTTGAGACCTGCTTTTATTACCAAATCAGTGGGAATTAGGAATGACAAAACTGAGTTTTGTCAGGAAAGCACAGACATAACGAGAATATACAGAATTTTGTTTTTATTCTTGCTGGGTGAGTAATTCATAACCTGCATATAAGTGCATTTTAATTTCATTTTTATGTATCACAGAGAGAAGCAAAGCTGTCCCCTGCCTTGTTTCTGTGTGCTACCTTCATCAGGCTTGCGCACATTAAGCCTGTCCTTGCTTTATTCCTGACTGCTCTTTCTCATCTCTTCTCCAGTCTCCATCTCCTGACATTCACAATTAAGAAATTCGCCATTCAAAGCAAAAGTAAGTGACTTTATCATTTGATTGTAGATCCTAAGGAGCAAAGCCTCTAAAAGATTAAATATTTAATCCTTTGATCTGCCATGCTGGCAACTGCCCTATCTATTTTATAAAGCAGGTTGACAAAAGCATTATGGGGCCTGGGATTTGTGTAATGAAGCAGCGTTAAACCTTCCCCTCCTCTGTGCCAAAAAAAGCAGAATCACACAATGGTGAGTTTCTAACACACAATATCACTGCAAACTCACTGCAGTGCTGCTTGGGACCCAACTGAACTCAAATGTTATTTCAAACAATATCAGGTGATGATTTTAACACGGCAGGTGAAGCAAAGTCACCGAATATATTCGGAATCAACCACAAACAAGTTCTTAAGAAGTGAGCAAATCCATTACAAAGAAAGGTGTCCAGGCTGCACCGAGCAGATTGATGTCTCTCAGGGTGGGGAAAGGAAATCTGGTTACAGGGGACTGGAGAAGGTCGAACCTGGTATCGAGTGGGAGGGCAGGAGAGAATCAGGAAACTGCAATCCAATCCACTGAACTCATTGGGCAAGTTACCAGAATAATCTATTGAGGTGTGCACACCCTGGCAATGTTTTAACAAGAAAAAAATAGCATCCATTCACTATTTCGGGTTTATCCACAGATAAAAGGTTTTTTATATTCTTAGAATAACCCTCAGTATCACCAAACTGAGTCCACTTAGAGCTAAAAAAGGACAAGCAGAACACTGGAAAAGTTTAAGCTATGACAATGTTGACAGAACTCTTTAGGCTTTTTAATCGAGAACATACAAACATAAAAACCATATTCTAGTATTTAAAATGCCACCAGTAACAGGTCTGTGACCAATTGTTCCTTACATCAACCTTATCTAGATTACACATAACCAGCTTTATTTGCACCAGGGTTAGGTGCTAGGGCGACCTTGCTGATTTTGAGGATGGGTAAGCCTTGGAATAAATTACATGGAAAAAATCCCCAAAACTGCAACATTTGAGTTTATATTTTTGAAAAACAGCATACTGACATCTTTCAGAAATTATTTAGATATAATTGATCCTCCTACCCTCTGCCTCTGACAGACTAGTTAAACTTTTCAGGACAATTCCAACTTGAAATTTCTGTGGACTCTCCAGTAACTCTCCCATTTCAATGTCCTTGGGCAAGTTCCTGCTGGGGTGACAAGCATTTAGCACAGGCTCGGAGCAGTGCTCCAAAGAGTTATAAATATCAGAGAGTTCTGAGGGAAAACCCCTGCCTCTCAAGCAGATTAAGGAATCTCTGGAAGGGATTATCACTCCTCACTTTAACATTAGAAATACCGCACTCCACACTGGCACAGCTGCAGCAGACAACTAATCCTTTGCCTTCCTGAGGTGTTTGCGGGAAATGTTCATTCTTTGTTAAAAAGAATCAATATCAAAATGTGACCAAAATCTAAATTAGCATCTCTAATTTAGAAACTAAACCAACCCATCAAAATTCACTAAGGAACGGAATTTCTTGCCTTTAAAAGCTGGTGTAGAGTTGTTTAAATATACTGAGCTGCTTAGAAATGATGGTTGAGGTGGTAACATCAACTTAATTTCATTGAAATTTTCAACCAGCGATGGAAAGCCTAATGGTCAAATCTATTTCTGTCTTTAAAAACTAAACAACCAAACAAAAAATAACCAACCAAAAAACCCTTACTCCACAGTAACAAGCTGGGACTCAATCTCAAAAATTCCCTTTATGAAATCCTGTGAACGTTCCTTCCTCTCTGTGATCTTTGGCAAGTGCCACACACGTGCTGTTATTAAGAGTACAAGCAGCTCATGATTTCCTCTCTGCTCTTTCTCATCCTGAGGGAGCTCAGATGTTGCACAAACGAGCAACTACTGACTCAATTTAGATTTCAGTAGATCAGAGCCAAGTTACTTTCGGAAATGGAAATACAGAGGAGGTATCCAGTTGCACTTTTGCCTTGTCCTTCTCCAAACAGATCTTAAACAGAGCCATAAATGTTCTGAAGTGTGTAATCGATACAAAACCATGCACAACATTAATGGATGAAACTGAAACGACAGATAAGATCTAAAGAGCACTGGGTTTTCATGAGAATAGATGTTTTGAAAAAGTTTTCTGACCTACTTCACCAGAATTTCATTGGGAGGCCTGCAAGATTTTAGTATCACCTCTGAAGATGAAAACTCAAATTAATTCATCCTTTTTATATAATTAAACAGCACTATAACTTGTACATGCAGTAAAACGCGACCAAAAAATTACAGCTGCCATCCCAGGATACAAAGAGGGAAGTGACCTTACTGAAATGGTTCTTGGGGAATAAATTCACACAACAGGAGTTTAGGATCTGCTGTGCCAAGAATGAAGCTAAAATTATAACCCCATATATACTTTAAATTATTTTTCCAATTATAGAACAGGAAGAGGGCTAAATTTTGCAAATGGAAATAATTGAAGGATTTAGAAGTTCAGGGCAAAAATATGATAATGATATCAGCTCCCACTTTTCCTGCTAAGGGAGCACCCACTTCAGTTTCTCAGATGGGCTAAGGTCAGTAGGTGAGCAAGAAGATGATGACATTATTACCTAAAAAATAACCTTTTGCTTTTTACAGACAAAGGTAAGAAACATATTCTACCTGGGTAACACTTTAGAATTTTATATTTACAGGTAGACTCTACCAGTCCCCTCAATTATTGTATTTTTTTCTGCTAACCAATACTTTCAGGTTTTCCCTTGAAACTTCCTCTGTGGAAGGAACAATATAAAAATTGCTTTCTCTCATGATGTTCTCACAAATATGTTAAACAAGATCTTTAAAATAAGCAGAGTACACCAGGAAGAATCCAACACAGCAGAAGCACACTCCAACATCCAACCTCTTATGGAAAGGAAGGAATTGAATTCTCAGTGAATCCTAAAACAACAAGCTGGTTTTCATCTGTTTCCCTGCCAGTAACGTTTTTGAGGTGCCTTAAGAACTTACTCTACCCCTCACTTAAAAAATAATACATCTTTTCTGGAAGTTCTGAGAAGAATAAAATTGAGAAGTCAGTAATGGAAAAAACATTGAAATAGAAAATAGCTTTTAGTCAGAGAGGAAATCGATTGCAAACCAGTCCCAAGAACTAATTCCTGCTTGGTTTACTGTACAACATGGTTAAGGAGCTGTCACTTCCCAGTTTATGCTTCCAATCTTCCCTCAATCGGCTCTGTATTACAGAAGTGACCAACGAAACAGGCAAAAGTGACCAACAGAAATAGTAGGAAATTTATTTGAATTTGTGCCTTTTTGCTGTCTCCAGCACCGAGGCCAGGCACAATCTGCAGCCATTCCCTTGAAACCTTTCATCTCCTCTCATATCTACCAGGGTCAGATACACGGAATAGCAATTTTCTATTCAGACTGGGGAACCTTCCAAGGTGCCCCAAAAATTCTTCCTCATGGTGCAACAGAAGGAATAATCCCGTAATAACACAGAGAGCAGAAAAGGACAAATATTTAATATTAGAGGTGCTCTGCATGAGCCCCTCCACCGATGGTGGTGTGACATCAAAGAATGTCTTTCTTCCTACTGACATTTAAATCTAAAAGCCCATGCACAACTACATTGAACACATCCTTAAGAAAACCACAAAATTTGTATTTGCCTGTTGCACCTGTAGCATATCCCATTATAAAATCCTGCAAGTTTTGCAGAGAACTGCAGTGGGTCACAAAAAATATTGACCTTGTCCAGCTAAATCTTCATATTTCAAATTTTTCAGGGTGATTTCTATTCTTATAACCATATTCTTACATAACAATATCATCATTGTAACTGTCTGTATCCTTCCCAGTACTTTAAAATGCTCTTCCACTACAGCTGACAGAAATTTAGTCAGTTCAGGATATATCTGTACTGTGATGCAAAAGGGATTGAAATTCCCCAATACCTGCTGGAGTTAATCTGTTTTTAATTATTTAATTATAATTTATTTCAGTTAATTGTGCTGTGTTTTTGAGGTCCATTAGCAATTGCTGCACATCAGAGGCGCTCCTTGTGTGCACACTCCAGTCTCATTTCAAACTGGGGTTTCTCTGCAGTGATGAGCAACCTCCTCATCCCCTCCAGTGCTAAAAACAAGCAACAAAATCCCAGAGGGAAGCTGATATAGACTTTCTTGGACTGAAAATATAAACATTGCTCCAACTCCCATCAAATGTTAGTCCTCTGTTATCCATGCAATTGTATGAGAGGTGGGAGTATTGTACCACCTTTGCTTTCAAATTCAGATAATCCTATTAAATTGAATGTATTTGGGCTGTAAAACAAAAATTCCATCACAGGAACAAAATGAAAGTTTTCAGACGTGGCCAAAGGAACCTGAGCTCGTTGGCTGCAGAAAGAGAGGAGCTCATCAGAAGCAGCCTGAGGGCTCAGCAGTGAGAGCTGTGTGCGGCTGAAATCCCTGCCCTGCCTGTTTGAAGTGAGCTCTGCAAGCTCTCTCGTCCTCCAGACTTTGCCTCACTCACAGCTGGTCTCTCTCACGCTGCTGAAAGCTGAAGTGGCTCGTTAGGGACACCTCGGTGACCTCCTAACGCTGGACCCTGCAGCTCTGATGTGGCCCCAGCCTGGAGCTTTAGCTGCTCCTCCGGGGCCACAGGGACTCCCTCCATGTCCCACTCTGATCACAAACATGCTGCTGGCCAGAGCTCCTTCAAACAGAAACATTTCCGCAAGAAAACAACGCCAATTATTTTCCTCATGCATTTTTCCCTCGGCCCTGATCAGCCCAAACAAATCTCTGACAGGTTCTTCCCCCTGCAGTTACAGCTCACCGAGAAGCACAGCAACAAATTTGGGTGGATAAGAGCAGCCTGGAGCTATCCTCAATCCAGACATGTTCACAGCAGCAGGAATTCCTTAATGCCTTCAGATTCTCCTGTTCATGCATTTAATGTTAATTAAGACGGTGTAGCCTTCATGGGAATACTCTGGCAAGCCTTGTCCACGAGCAGAGCCACATTCAGTGCCATCCCGAAGTTGGCCCAGTTTGTGTTTCTGCCCTTCAGACCAGTGCAGCCATTCCTGAAATCCAAAGGCATTTCCAGTCCTTGTACAGGGTGCAGGGACATCCATAAGGAGCAGTGACAGCACAAGGAGTGCCAAAGGGAGATTAGAGAACACTACAGGACACGGCGCTAAATAAATTCAAATACGCAGGAAAAATGGATAAGAGAGCTTCACACAGGCTTTTGTTCCACAACTAATCACCTAATTTGCTTTCTGAGATCTATTTTACCTATACAGTTATGGTGTTTTCCACAATGAAAGGTTTCCAATAAGTCATGAAAAGTTCAGTACTTTACGACTTTTATTAGGCTTTAATTTAACTGAATGCTTCTCTGCACCCTCCTAATGGCTCAAGGGAAATGAGGGGATCTGTTATAACCCATAACATGCTTAATTCTTCTCTTTCAAATTCATCACCTTTAATTTTGCAATAAAAATAATCATAGGTGCATGTTTTTAAGGCTGCATTGTTCTCCGGTGCCTGTAAACAGGGATAACCTTGGGGAAATCTCGGAGCACTCTCTGCATGTGCTTTGCAAGAGTGGCTCTGTTAAGTGTTTTTTTGTCAGTCCCAGCACAAAATACTCTGGCCTGGTGTTCTCAGTCTGGCTTGCAGACCTTCTTTGTGAATGCCAATGACGGGGTCATGAAATTTAATTTAAATTATACGGCTATCTAAACCAAATGGTAATCCATAAAGAAACAAACATTCAGTCTACAGCTGAGGATTTATCAAGCAAATGCTGTTCAAACTGTATATGAACTAATAAAATTCTGAGCTGCTCTTTAATGTATTTCATTTTGCTTGCGAAATCCATTTTACATTACACAGGTTACATAAGTGAGTGCTAATGAAAAAAAGCCATTTCTCAATCAAAACTAAGCCAGAGTCTTTTTTTAAAGCTTCGTGTTTGCAGTGCTGCAAAATGCAAAGCATGTTCTGTTTTGCAAATAGGTCAACAAAGTGCAACCATCCTGTTTCGGTGTGATTTTAACAAATTGCTTTAAACGATCACAGAAAACAATTGAATGCTGCAAAATACACAAATTCAAGAAAACATCTCCTTGGAACCTAAGCATGCAATTGTGATCACATCAGTGTGAAAAATCTATCATTGTTTCAATGAGAAACTGAATTTGATGGAAAACACTCATATATTTGACTGAAAGCTTAGTGAGGTTTTCCAGGAAATGAGAAATATTTTCCAAAAAGAACACAGAATACGTTAGTGTGATTTGCATGTTTCATTACAAAGCTGTCTCAGAAATCTAGAATACAACACCAGAATTTTGTTACAAAGCTATTCTCCAGGTTTTAAGAACTTTTTTTCCCCCTCCACTTTGGACATACACAAACATCAGCTGAAGCCAGCTGAAAATTGGAAACCATCATTGAGGTCCGTAGAAAAGTGACCTGACAGTGTCTATGGCTGCTCTAGAAAAATCAAAGACTATACAAAATTAAAAATATTTCTAGGTTGAAACCTACACTGCTTTGTGACTATAAATACACTACTTCTTGAAGCATTTTTATTTGTTTTATAAATATTATGGTGTTGCCTATCTAACCAGGCTATGAAGTAACCTTGTTACTTTCAATAGTTGTTGTTATATATTTTCAAACCTTAAAAAGTGTGGTTTTTTTCATTTGGATTATTCTCAAGACATAACACCTTTTTGGTGCTATCTTGTTTAGCATTTGTTTTATTGCTAAGAATTATGCAGCTAATTAAATAACCTTTGCCTCAGCTTTGAATTTTCTTCCTCATAGAAAAATCAAAATAAATTTACCTTGCCCTTCTCCGAGACTGAACAGCAGCAAATTAAAACAGCAATATTTCACTTGACAAATTTAATCCATCCATCTGTTCTAAACTTTTCTGTCAAAAACCCCAAAAATATACCTGCTGTTCTCCTAATAACTAAGCACAGAGCAAAGCCTGTGATGTGGAAATGAGCAGGAGATGACATTTGCCTGCTGGTCTAATGTGTATTAGGGTTTGACACTTGTCTATCTCACTTGTCAGCTCGGAAGTTATCTGGATTTGTTCAGAGATATCGCTGCACTCTCAAACAGACAACATGTTTCTCTCTTTATCACATCTGACACGCAGTGTAAGGCAAGAATAGGAAGAAAAATACTGCTGCTATTTTCAAATCTACTTAAATATCACTTCTTGCATTTCTGCCCCAAAGGGATGACAAGGTGAATTAATTTACTGGGGTTTCGAGCCACCAAGTATCCCCTGGTACTTGACTCAAGCACCATATATAATATTTTATGGGGAATTTTGGAGCGGTACGAGTTTGCCACGTGTGTCAGAAGGAAAAGACCGAATGGATGTCAGAGTGCAGCAATTTTTCTGAGAGCAGGCCTTGTTTGTCACACTAATGTTTGTGGTGGTTTCCAAATGTCCTTGCACTGAGCTTCCTCCTCCTGAATTTGTGAGGCGAAGGGGATCCCGATCACTGCTCTCCAGATTTCAAACCCAACCAAGGCCTTCAGGATGGATCATCCCCAGCACCTCCACCCTCCTCAGACGCTGAGAAAACACCACTGCAGAGGGAACAGATTTGCCACACTGACAGCAAAAATAAAGCTTTGCCTGCCAGGGATAAAAATCCCACATCTCTGGGGTCTGCTCGTGCCACCCTACACTCCCACTGGAGTTGTGCTGATCACAGGGCCTTGTCCTATTAACTCCCTGAAATATGGAGTAAAAAAATCAGAGACATTGAGTGAGATACGGAAACCACTTGGCAAGGGAATTGCACTTCTCTCTGCCATTTACACTTTCACAGTTTCTCCTGCATGCCCTCCTCCCACTTCTGCTTGGCTTCCTGATTTCAGTCCATTGGTGCTGGGAGTAGGTCACTCTAACACGCAATTTTTGGTTTGCAGAAATCATAGGAGAATAAACTCCATCATTCTCTGTTAAAAAAATGAATATTTTTCTGAGGTCACATTTAGTTTGGTATGTTCTTGCCTTTTAAATAACAACAAAAGTACCCTGATTAAAAGAAAAGGTCAAGTTCCAATCTTCACACACGTCTTGGAAACTGAGTGAAATAATCAGAAATCCACAAGAAAACAAAGAAAGAAAATACTGAAACCATCTGCTCCTGGGGGAGGTAGAGGAAGGAAATTCTATTTTGAACAATGTATGTAAGACCTGCACCATTCAATAAGATAACATGCAATTCCTGGATCCCTGGAGCTCCTTAGAGAGGCTTTATTGAGAAACCTTTATCTATTGCTTAAAATGTCACAATATTTTTTTATAAATANTAGTGTTCTTTTCCACTGTCCTTAAGCTCAAAAAGCAACAAAACTTTTCTTTTAATATTTACAAAACTCATAAGCAATAGCACACTATAATTCAGTAGAACAGTTTTCTGGCAAGAAAATAACAAACTGCTTTAAGTGTGTTGGCAATGTAAAGCACGAGATAATCACCCCAGCAGCAATCAATGACACATCAGTACTGTTATTATACGCAGCTTCAGCCTGCTTTGATAGTGAAAGTTCCTGATTTAATATTATTAAAATAACATTAACAATTCCTGCCCGGGTGTATTTCACACTTCGCACACATTTACTGGAGAATCTGAGCACCTCACAGCCATTTGTAATTTAACTTCTCTGTGAGACGCAAAAACTCTCTTAACCCCATTCCCATACAGAGGACTGGGGGACACGGAGGATAATTCCCTTTCCAATTTCACATGCAAAATTGTTTCCAAGAGAAGCTGTGGAAGAGGCAAGCACAAGCCTCAGGTTGGTTCCACCCTCCCTGACCAGCCTTTCTCACAGACCCTGCCACTGAGATTATGAAAATTTGCAATAAAGTTCAAAATGTAGGATTGGCTTTTCAGAGTTCTTATTCAAGAATATGGGATAAGACTGTTCCTTAGTCCTATCTCTTATTCCTTTGGATATTTTTATTTGCATTAATTTCAAAATATAGTAATATTTTGAGGACCATAATAAAGTGTGAGAACAGGTGTCACCGATTCATTGATGTTTGTGAGACATAAATGTGCTTTAGTAGCTCAGCAGACATTACAATAATAGGTTTAATAATAGGGCCTTGTTTCCTCTTTATTACTTAAGTGTGTCTTCTCAGCTCCCCACTTTTAGCTGAGCTCCAGATGTAAAACTGGACTCATATCTGAAATAATCTTAGCACAGAATAACATTGGGTTCTGACTGTAGTTGCAATTCAGACAGGGGAATGGGGGAAATAATGTGCATATATGTATGAAAAGGTATTAATAGCAAACATTTTTGGAAAGGAGATTTGAAGAAAACAGAATTTGTGACAAATACTTGTGGCACAGAAGTACAAGCTCTCAGGGCTTTTCAAGCTCAGAATCACACAAACCTTCTCGTTGCCATGGAACAGTAGGGACAAATCTTTGGGCTGTAATCCTTTCCCTTTGCCCTCTCTGATAACTTATTCAGCATGATGGGGTGATCTGTCTTCTCCTTTCCCCAGTAATATTCATACCACAGACACATTCTGTTCTGCAGGATGATCTGTGAGCATTGCTTGTCAAATGGGCATTTATTATTCAACAGCAGAGCTGGCAGAACGGGCACCCCACCTTTCCACATTCTCAATTAGTCTTTACCTACAAAGCTTTGACAGAAAAGGACCTTATCCTATGGATAAAAGCTTTTATTTAGTCTCTGGATTTAGAGTGTTTCGGCAAATTCTACCCTCCCAAAATTCTGTTAAAAAACCCCTTAGAACCATTTCTCCTGCAGAATTTTTAGCTTGGCCACTGAACTGAAAGCCAGGCAGTTCTCCTTCCCTGTCTGCCTGTTGATGTTAAGGACAGGAGGCAGGTTGGGATCATCTGGTGTCACCTGCTGTAGAACAGGGGTAAAAAAATATTACCCATTTTCTCCTTGTAAACCCAATGTATCTTCTTTGACTAAAATAGCTAATGTAAAACACTCTGGAATACAACCAAATACTGTAGTAAATATGGCTGAGAATATAAGAGAAGCCAGCATAAGTCTCCTCCAGCAGTCTTATTAAAGTTGTCTGTTACAGGCAAGTGAAATGAGGGGATATAATTCCAGGAGTATAAATAGTCCTTCTGCTCTTACATCAATATTTTATGCTATTCATGGAGAATCAGTAAGGTATTATTAATTGCTTCTAGCAACACAGGTAAATTAAAGGCTGATCTATTAACAACATTAAAACTTAAATATTAATTCTGAGAAGCCACAAAATGTACTAATGTCAGAGTTGAGAGTGGAAATGTTAAAAAAAGAAAGGAGGTGTTTTGTTTAGAAGCGAGGACTGCGCTGTGGTTTTAGGCACAGCCTTGAACAAAAGATTCTGTATAAACTGAAGCAGCCCAGGAACAGCTCCGGGAGACTTTGTGCCCCAGGCAAGTTCTACACTAAAAAGTCCTGGCAGAGCTGTGTAATGGAGTGTGATTTGTGAGCAGGTAGCTGTGCTCTTTGGGCAGACATTCAGGGACAGGCACGGTGGTCCTGTGCCCCTGAAGGGAACTGAGCAGTGCCCGAGGGAGAATTTGTCTGAGCGTGGCTGAGCCTGGGCCAGCCCCGGGCACAGCCGCGCCAGGCACACAACGCAGAGCTGGCTCCGAGGATGGCCAGACAAGGGGCAGTAAAGGAATGGACTCATTTATAGTCCTTTTGTATCAACTCAAGTAAGAATCACACTGGTTTGGGTTGGAAGGGACCTTAAAGCTCATCCAGTGCCACCCCTGCCATGGCAGGGACACCTTCCACTGTCCCAGGCTGCTCCAAGCCCTGTCCAGCCTGGCCTGGGACACTGCCAGGGATCCAGGGGCAGCCACAGCTTCTCCAGGACTACTTTCCCCTAGCCTTGTCCCTATCTGAGGGTGACCTGAAGGGTTCAGCCTCATATTTGGATATTCTAAGCCTGGGTGTCCCTGTCCATCATTTACTGTCTATGGATTGTTCAGCTCTGTTTTTAGCACGACGTGCATGGAAGCTGTGAGCCACTTAATGTCCCACAGCATTTTGGAGACTGCTTGGGAATGGACTCACAAACCCTGCAGGGAATGAAGCAGAACCAAACTAATTCTCTTTGCTTTTCCAGTGACTCACACTAGGGCAGACAGGGCATGACAACTCAGTAGCGCTGTTTGCAACAGATTAAATAATAATGAAAAAATGAAAAAATTAGGAGACAAGAACTTTTAAATAGTTATATAGCTCTGTGACTCTCCTATAGTGTCTGCCACAGCTACAGCTGAGTGCTAAATGCACATTTTTTAAAAAACAATCTTAAGTATAATTAACTGCCTTTAATAATTGCCTTCAATTACCTTTATACTTGGAACAGGTGAACAGCTGATGACATATCAATAGGTTGGAATGGCTAAAACTTCTGTGTTTTAACAGAACAGAGACCAATGTGCATTGTTTACCTTGATATAATAAATAATTGCATATCTAATTAATATTTGTGATAAAACTATTTGCATCTTCAAGGAGCACCAGCCTCACTGCCTATCTAGGTCAGATTTTGCCACTTCTCCTTAAGATAAATAGGTTTACTCTGAAAATGAGCTTTTTTCTACAGAATCCCTGAACCACAAGAATTATTTAAGATGATTATGGAAAATTTGGCCAGTTTTATGAAACAAACAAACAAAAAGTCGATGTGTGCTGGGAAAGAAGGGTTGGAGCATTACCTGATCCACACAATCTCCCACATCCTCTTTCCATCCGAGCAATGCATTCTGCAGACCTGGATTCACTCCGGGCTGCTCTGATACCAGAATTATCCAATGAAGCATCAAGGCACAGGAACAGAGTGTGAATTGAACAGCCACAGATATTCCATGCACACAGGAATAGTGGGTCATTCGAAAAAAAATAACTAGGAATAGCACAGGACAAATGGAAAGCTCACCCTGTCGGAATATATCTAATTTCCAGTGAATATTTCATTTCATATGAAATATTTCAAAGTATTAGCAACCGATGGCTTTCTGATTTTGTTTATATACAAACAACTTTTGAATCATACATGGTAAATACTTTTTTTTATATGTTAGATTAAGGTTTATTTTGTAGAGGAGGGAATATGTGTTGATATTATTCATGGACACATGCATACAGGGGGATAACCACAAGAAAATAAGCACTGAGCTGGATGCCAGACATGTGGATTTTATCACCTCAGCCCCATGAACATTATTCAAAATAAGAAGACATGCTTTATGGTTGCCTCAAAAGCATTCCAGAAGAAAAGACAAATAAACTTGTGCTTCGTGAGAGATTTGTGAAGGCTCTGCTGGGTTTCTGCATATCCACATCTCTGAGAGCAGCTGATCAAAGTTAATGATGGATTAATCATGTGCTCTCTAAGATACATTTGCAAGTGAAAAATGACTTCCCCTTCATTCCCAGCTACTCAAAATGAGGTATTGACTTGATATTCCAGCACAGAAACCTCTAGAACAGCAACCAAGGTGAGATATATCAAAGTAGGTAAAAAGACAAGGAAAAAAAAAAAATTTGATCCCTGTCCAAAGTAAATAAAAACCAAAGGCCTACTGTGACAAGGGGAAAAATAAATCAGATTGACATCTTATAGTGAAGTACAATTTTCTCGTAATATGTCTGTTTAAGCTAAGGCCATGACAAAACTGAAATGTTTATATGAAATCATGCAACTGTCACCAAGCTGCTCATTTTGATGGAAAGAACAAGCAGTGCCTTTCATTCTAATGTTTTCTAAATAGACTATTTCTGTTTTTCAGCTTGCCCCTTTTTTCCACTGCCAAAGTTCCCATCAGACTGCAACAGAATTTTTTTAAAAAGCTGTCAATTTTAATTGCAGCACTCTTTCACCCTTTTTTTTTTTTTGTACTGCCTTGATTTTTTTTCCTAATGAAGCAATTAGTCCCTGCTGAGGTCAGTTATAGTTGCTTGCAGGGAGTTTTCTAGCGTGTTCTCAAGCAGGTACACAGAGAGGGTCATTATCAGATAAAGTGATGTTGAAATAAACATCTTCTCCCACTGGTGCCAGAGGAACTGTTGCACACAATAAACAAAGACCCTGCATCAACAGAGGCTTTTATAAAGTTCCTTTTCAAGTTTCTTAATCAGAGGGAGGCAATTAGACAATATCTACACTTGCTTGTCCACCGTCATGTCTCAGTATACCTCAAAAACCTGTTTGTGTTACCAAAGTTGTCTAAATTAACTAATGTAATTAAATTTTTTTTTAAATTTTTTTTTTTTCTTTCTGCCATACTAAAACAAAAGATGCTGCACAAAAGCATCTTCTCAAAGACAAATATAAAACTGCCAGAGCCATGCTGGATAAGGGAAATAAGTGTTTGGAAACTCTAACAAATTCATTGCTTGAGGTTAATTTATGCCATTTGCAACAATCCAAAAATCAATTATGACACAAAATCTTTACTAAGGTCTGTAGATTTTACAGGAGAGTAAGCAGGACAGAAAAAAATATTAATGACAAATATTGCACAAGAAACACTGATAAACTGGTTCCATTTGCTGCGTTTCGATATTGAAGTAATGTGAAATATTTTAACACTGTCGGCAGAGCCAGAAATGTTCAAATCTATCAGTACACAGTTTATTTTAATTCTGCTTGGGAAACATCTGCTGGCAATAAACATCCATGACTTGTGCTAGCTCTCAAAAACAGATCTATGGTTTAGCTCTTCTTCCTATCTACCAAGATTTTTTTTCTTTAACCACTCTGTCCATTTTTAGTCATCTAAAAAGTGCTGCTGTCAGGTGAGGTAAGGTCAGAAAGTTGTTCTAGCTCCTTCTGACAATCAATTGAATCCCATCACCCCTGCGGTCCTGGGAGACACCTTTGCTTCAGGTCTGACAAACTGCTCCTCAGTTTCCAGCTTGCCTCCTCCAGGCTAGATTCCTCTGCTCCTAACATTTTCGGTATTAAAAACCCCCCAGGTAACTCGCTTCCTGTCTAATGACTACTTGAGAGGATTCATAGTTACAGAAAATCAATGTTTTAAATGGTATTGAACAATGCTCTCAGAATCTCAAGGTGACTGGTTCAATCTTCGCTGATTAAACATGACACAGTATCATCAAAGGAAGCTGCACAGTTGTCTTTGCCTGGTTTTTTATGCCCTTTCAGACACAGCATCACATCCTTCCGAGCAGGACCTCAGCGTGAGCTGCAAGAAGACAATGGGAGCATTGCAATGCTTTTTAAAAGAGCGGAAAGAATCAAACGGTGGGGTGAAATATTCCAAACCACTCGACCATTTTGGAAGGAGCACCTCTGAAAGCCTAAAGTGTGCAATAGGATATAATATCCCTCTCCTCACCCACCAAGATTTTTTTTCTGCAGTCTCCATACTCCAGCTAAATCAAAGTCAAGAGGACTCCTACTGAGGGAATGTCTTTGCCTCCAGGCTGCAGGACAGAGCAGGGAGCAGCAGAGCTGCTCTGGCTTTTTCCTCTCCTGTGCAGTGAATCCTCGCACACAGCTCTTGTGGGATGCTTTTAGAAGCTGCCACTAGAAAATGTCAACCCCTCCAGGCTGAGAAAGGATTTTCATGGGGTTTGCAGATCCTGGGCACTAAAGAATCGTGTGCAATGACATCTTTTTCACTGTCCTTTCTGGTCATGGCTCAGAGGACAGCAATAAACCTCACTGAATAATTTCATGGAAATTTTATAACTGTATTTTCTCAAGAAAAAGTTCTGATCTCTAAATATCAAGTGGACACAAGTGTCCCCATATACCTTCCCCTGCACTGGATTTTTTCGCTCGTTCTGTAGCACAACTTTTCACTGGCCAGGTGGCAAAGAAGTCTCCAGATTTCTCCCCAAGGGCATAAAAACCAACAACCGAAGAACCTAGACATTTTATTTAATTTATTTCTCTGCATCTAAAGCATCAATGCCTTATTTTCTAGACAAATTTCCTAAGGAAATATGGCTGCTTTTAAGTCATTACAGTGTCAGTGACTGTACTGATTCTTTAAATGTAAAAATACTTTTTCAAATAAAAATGACAGGCTGTCAAATTCACTGCTGATAAATAGTATTTTGAAAAATCAACATGAAAGCAGCTACCATTATAGGACATGCCTTTTGTATTCAAACTTCTGAGTTCTGCAGTTACAACAACATGTCTCAAATACCTCAGGTAAAAAGGAATTTATCTGGCCAGCACAGAGAACCTGTGTGATGGGATGAAGAAAGCTTCAATTATATCCTACAGCTTTACTGAAAGAAATGTCTATAACCTTCAAAAGCTCTGAGCACGTGTGATACATCTCCGCCTTGAAAAGGTCATTCTTTTTTCATTTTTCTGTCTTATTTACCATTGCTTTATTTTCAGAAGACAAACACAACACTCATACAGGAGAATGTAAGAGAAGAAACTCCAGCAAGACACAACTTTGAACTTCTGAACCTTGTGGTGTCATGAACAGAAGCCAGGACTGGGCAAGTTTACTCACATTACCCTAATTAATGATCTTCAAACCTGAAAGCTGCCTGCTTCTCATAGGAAGGTAGGCAAGGGTAGAAGTTTGGGAGACAAAATGTTTTTTCAGTCATATTCACATATAAAAAGCTGGCCAGATGTTTTCAAAAGAGTTGAAAGAGCTGCTGTGATCACCTTTCTTAAAACTCTCAGAGGGCAGCCAGAAAAACCACGAGAATGATGGAGGAAATGTTCTGTTTGAGGATATTTGCGTCTGTTTTTCCCCTCTGACCTTGGCTGGGCTCTTCACAGCCACTCCATGCCATTCCTGGGGTGGCAGGAGTGTGTTTAAGCAGGGAGGTGCTGGAAGGAATCCTCGGAGAGACCCTGTGAGAGAGCCCCGAGCCCTCTGAGGGCATCAGGGATGGAAAGGAAAGGCGACAGAGAACAAATCCATCCCTTCTGTTAGCACACATTCTCCAGCACAGCTAAAGATCTGTGCCATTAACTCAGAATAAAGTTCCTGAATATCTTTAGCAGAGGGGGATAGAAAAGTAAAAAAAAAGTCTTTTCTCTGCAAAGAGCTGTAGATGGCAACACTTAATGAAATAAATTTTCATCCAAACAAAACAACAAATGCACAGTTCCACTGCAAAAGGAAATGACTTTGAAGCCTTCAAATTGCAAGCAGAAAATCTCCTGAGGTCAAGCAAGTCCATGGAGGATTGTGAACTACTTTTAGCAACGTTTGCAAGTTCATTTTTGCATAAATGCAACCAGAGAAAAAAGAAAATGTTGTAAACATGAAACAAATTAATACACATTTATCAGCTTGTTTGGTTGGGGTTTTTAAATGAATGAACGCCATCCCAAAATAAATGTTAAAAATCTAAATATTTTTCATTCAGCATTGCAAACTCCTATAACTCACAAGCATTTTATATCTTTCCCTATTGATCTGAACTCAAGCTACAGATATAAAAAGCTTGGGAAACTCATGGGGACAAATTTATCCCTGGTGAAATCCTATTATCTGCAGATGAATTTGCACTATTTTGATAATCTCATTCCTACCTCTGCCATTTTCCCCTCCAAATAAATTCTAAAATAATCAGTTTTGCTGTTCCTTATTGCATCATGCAAGAGAAACTTTTTAGATCTTATTTTCTGGATGGACATGGGTGCAAACAATTTTAAAATAGTGTGCAATTCTCTATGTATTAATTCCATGTATGCATAGGGGAAAAGGTATCAGTTCTATATTTTAAACACTTATCCGATAACAGGCCTTTGTGACAAGACCTTTAAAGGCTTCCGGCAAATCAGAAGGAATATATTTTCTACTTTGATTTCAAACTTATATCTGCAATTCAACTTCTCTTTGCCCTTCATCTGGAGCACAGATGAACCTCAATTAATCGCAAGGGTTTTCCTTAAGACAACAGACACCTCTGTCCATTTCCCCAGGTGATTCTTTCTAGGATCCTTTCCATATTTGCACCTCTTTTGGTCTCCTTTACTAAATCTGATAAGCCTTGTTAGAGGTGCTCTCCCATGGACTTTTACCAACAATCTTTTGTATCTAAAGCAGTTTTCATCTCATCAAACTGGTGCTTTATCAAACATGTTTATTGTTTAATGCTTCAGGCCAAGGACTGTCTGAAGAGTTTTCTAAAGCAAAGTGCGGGACTGGAGAAACACAAATGATCCATTAACAATTTATTTCAGATGTGACCCTGAAATGGCAGCTATCACTAATGGCAGATATTTCCCAGATAAATGTATATACACACACATATATCCACTCAGTCCTTTTCTCTATAGACAAGCATCATTTACAAACCATCTAACACAAAAATATATGGTCTAGGTAGCAAGAAAACTTCCAGGCTCTACAGAAATGCAAATAAATAGCAGCCCACACCAGCTAATGTGAGTAAATACAAATTCTTGTGAACAGTGAATGATAAAAAGACAGATAACCTTCTCTGCTTAAAAATCTCTTTCAACAGCCATTTATTACAAAAACATAGTGGCTGGCACAAAATGTGCCATGCTAAGGTCCCTGCTTTGGCACAGTGAGCATCACATGGACAATATGCAATGTTTGGCAGAATGCAGAAGTTTCCACGTCCTTCCTGTCTGCCCATCAGAGGACCTCTTTTATACTATTTGGCATCACTAATTAAAGTTATAGTGCCCCAGACTCCAAGGAAGTTTAAATGATTAATATACTCTGATTACTTTTTCCATTTTTTTTACAACACCTTCCATTAGGAATTCTCCTATTAAAACAAATGGTTTAGATTTAAATTATACACTTTGCCCTAAAAGTTTTTCACCTCAGTGAGGCAATTGCCTCCCAGCACTGCAATGCTGAGGACTCTAAGGGTGTTCTTTCTCCTTTGCAGGGCTGAGCCATCTTCAGCATTTATTAATAACTCCCCCAAAAAATTATTTATCTAGAAGAGATCAAGAATTTACTAAATTCAGACCAGACAATTCCTTAAAGGAGCACTTGCTACAACACCTGCTGAACAAAGAGGATTGCAATTTAATAGTTTCAAACACTTCATCAGCTTTTTCCATGCTGTAGTATTACTGTCTCTCATCACAAACTGAACATCGAGCAAAGAAAACAAGCTTTTCTTCTTTCTATTTTGATTCATTCCAGAACACTGACAATCAATTAATTCCAAATAAAAGACCAAAGAACAGGTTGCAGTATAGAGGTACCAGTGGCCAGACTGATGAAAGGACAGACATTTGGCTTCAAAGGAAAAAAAAAAATATTGAAACCAAAGGTGAACTGCACTTATTTGTCCTTGGCTACAGAATGAAACCAGAAAAGGTCATAAAAATGTGATGGTATTTGCCTACAGTACGTTGGATTTTCAGCACTGGTCTTAAAGAAGGCTTAAGTCACATGGCTAAAAATATCAGGCCCCAAGTTTCTTGTAGCACAGCCCTGATGCTCCACACTGACAGGATAAAATAGCCTTTGTGAGCAGTTTGAATTTGATTTATCATTATAACAATCTAGGTCAACGTTATAATTGTCTCATCTGATTATACAAATAGGCACTGGAGTGCACTATGGATGCAGATGTTGAGGCAGAGCTTTGTAATAGACCTCCTTTGGGCAAAGGACACAAAGAAAATGCTGAAAGAAGGGTTTATTTTACTTAAGTAAAGTAAACATATTGTTGTTATTTTTATAAAATAGCTGTTATTGAAACACACTATAAATCTTGGACCACAGTGTGATTTTACTGTAGGTAGAGCACATTACCTCATTGGGAATCTGGCAACCAAATAAAGTATTTTCCCATCCAATATTTACATTACTGCTACAATATGCAAAAAATACCAACTAGAACAACAACAAAAGCAAGGTGTGAGTTATGACTGCTTCTCAACACACACCACAAGGAAATATTTTACTGTGGACCTAACACAAACCCAGCATTTCAAACAATCTTCCTCACTGATGTGAATAAACAGGGTGAGAGCAGTGGCCAGCACTCAGGAGATCCAGCCCAAAAATGGAGAGCAGAGCAGTGATGCTGCACTTTCCTCACCACATTCCCACAAACATTCTTAAAGTTGTTTTTTAAGAGCTGCCACCCTTTTATTCAGCACATTCTCCTGGGGAACACCTAAAGGATGGAGTGAAATTCTATATAGCACAAAGCAGGGGATGTGTCTCCCAGTGAAGGATCATCCCCACAAATTATTGATTAATACCTAGCAGACACACTATAAATGAGGTATAATTCATCAGGGCACAGTGACACAGTCTTTGCTTTCCTAAAGCTCATCTTCTATTCACTCTTCTAACTTGCTTTTGGCTAAAGCAATTTCTTGAGTTCATCTTCAGCCAAGTGTCATCTGTTCTCTCCCATAATCGTTACCCTTCTTGCTAATTAGTAAGGTTTAGCTTCCTCCTGTTACACACTTAATTAACTTCTCCACCTTTGGAAAAGCAATTTCCCCTGAACGAATTACTATCATGACTGTTTCATACAATGAACTGGTTCTAAGTATAGTCTTCAAATGAAGCAACACTGAAAGGTGCCGAGCACTTTCTGAAAGTGAACCGACTCTGCAGGGATGGCAAAGATAACCACGAGGAGGAAAAACTCAATAGGAAAACACTTACTCACTGTGCCACCATTAGGAGGAACAGACTGAGCAAAGAAAGAGATGAATAATAGCTCTTGTGTGTGGCAAATGTTGTTCTCTGACATCCATACAGCGCTGGCCTGTTCTTTCAGTCGTTTTGGCTGTACAATAGCAGTGAGTGTGACTGAGCTCAAAGCTCCATTCGTCACCTGCTTCCCTCCAACAGGTCCCAATAAAAACCCTTCTGCTGAAAGACTGGGCTTGATTCGCACGACACAAAAAATGAGGTGGCAACACAGCAATAGGTAGAGATAAATCAGGAGTCACGCCTTCAATGAATGGCAAATCACGGGTGCAGAACAGAACATCAGCCCCTGGATTTCCTCCCCCTCCAAGACAAGCTGCCTATGAGGACATTCCTTCTTATGCTACCAAGAATTTAGAACAAATATCAAGTTAAGTCTTCCTATCAGTCATTTCTTATAAATGTAAAACAGAGGGAAACCAACTGTATTCTATTGATACAAATTTAAACAATGGTTTATGGACCCACAGTGTCTGGCCCAGATTCTCTGTGATGTGTTCAAACTCCTACTTCAATGGGAAAAAACAGACACACGTTTATATGAGTTTCCTTTGTAGGACTATGCCCAGTTTCCATCTCATTGCTGGCACCAGAAGCAGGAAGGCTCTGAAATCAGAGGCTGTACAGATCACAAATGCCATCTCTGAAATCAGAGGATGTGCAGATCCTAAATGCCATCTCTGAAATCAGAGGATGTGCAGATCCTAAATGCCATCTCTGAAATCAGAGGATGTGCAGATCACAAATGCCATCTCTGAAATCAGAGGATGTGCAGATCATAAATGCCACGACTTCCATATCAGCTCATCAGAGAGACACCAAATGTCCCTTCTTGTCATTGTGCTGTAAGGAAAGCACTCATGAGAATTGATGGAGATTTTTAGGTGTTGTGTGGATTTGGTGGAACTCACACAAACAAATCTTTGTCTTTGCTTCCATCCCAGACAGGACCATGGATTTGGTTTGTGTCCCACTCACCTACCTCCTGCCTGGGGCCAATTTAATGCTAAAAGTTTAGAGTAAATGGAGAAACATGACTGACATGATATCCTAATAATATGTATCTTCTCAACACACATTAGAAGTAAATAATGCATGCAGGACCTCCTCTGATGCACATATTAGATCATCATTGTGTTTATTTTTCATTGTTAGCACTTGTCATTCAAATGAGTTGGAAAATGATTGCTTCACAGAATTGAAATGTTCGTTGTGAGGAGAATATCAAAATGTTAAGTGCCTGAAAGATTCTTTTTATTACTAATAATTTGTTTCTTACTTCCTTTGCTCTCAATTTGACATTTCTGGCCTGCCATGTTGCTCCAATATCCATTTTATCTCTGGCCACCTGTGAAAGCCAAGGTGTGGAGTGAGGATGGGCACAGACAGGAGATACAAATGCAGGTGGTACTTGGATTTACTGCACAAGCTCCATGCAGAGTGCAATTACAACAGAGCTTAAGAAAACAGTGATTATTTCCCTCTTCTCACAGTCCTGCTGCCTCTTTTTTAAACATTCTACAAAAAAGGACTCATCTAAGTGCCTCCTCTCTGCTTTCTGTCTGGGAAAATTGCTGTTATCTGTGATTTTGTCTGCTCTCCTAATCTTCTCAAGAATCAAATAAGCATTTCTTGGCTCTATATAACAAAAGGAAGAGAAAGGCAGCGTTTTTCAGACAATAGGGTATTAAAATTTTCAATAATTGGGGACTGAAAATCTTCCAACATCAAAAGCAGAACCTGTTATTTATCATGATTGATTCGTACAGGAACTAAGAGATCTGAATACCAAGGAGAAGAACAGTGCCTGGGGAGATCACACAAAACCCCTGGGGTTCATGCACACAAAAAAATTCCCACTTGGTTTAGGAAATTCCCAAACTTTTAAGCCGTGAATGTCCTGTGGGAGGTACCATACAATGAATTTGTCTCTACAGTCTCCCCAGTCATTGTCAGAGGCAGAATTCTGGGGCCTTTCTGCTCTCACTGGGGTAACACATCGAGATTTACAGCAAATTCTTTATCCTGGAATTCAAAATCAGAAGTCTTTCTGCTGCAAGTACTCCGGCTCTATGACAAATGGTGAATTTTATATTTGCTAAATAATACGAATTTAACAATTTAGACTAAACATGCACAGAATCTTTATTAAACCGTGGAAAGGGTATCCTCTGTGCCATTTACACCAGGAACTCTGGGAACTGGGGGCTGAAATTGGCCCTCCCTTTTCCACCTCCTACCTGCACGCTAAGGGTGTGTTTGGGTGGAATTCACATTATATGGGGGTGACTGCACACCCGGAGAAGGAGCCATACATTTAAATTGCCCAATGTCTTCCCAATTTTATCCCTTTTCCCTTAAAAGCTGTTGGCTGATGAATGCTCTGTGACATCCCACAAAACACAAAAACCCCACAACAGACAAGCCCAGACACACATTCAGCTTTTCAGCCTCGATGGAACTGTGAATGCCACAAGATACTCATCAGATCAGGCTGCCCATCAGAAAATGAGTTTGGAGGTTTCACGAAAGGAATCACTGCAGTGAACATCACAATAATAATTCCTCCATTGCTCCTCCTATGACACATGGCCTGGGGGGATCTGACAGAGGAGAAGAGGTTGGCTCAGGGAGATTAGAAGATAACAGGAATATTTTGCATGGTGATTAAATGCAAGATACTGGTCAAGTTAGGCGCAAATAATTATATTCTAACAACTTTGAGGCAATCAAAGTGCACAGATTTCAACAAATACTAAAACCTTTTATCTCTACAGACATTTCCTCCTGTTTGTGCTTTGGTTCATCCTTAACATGACTGATTTTCTAAATCCTAGGCAGGTAGAGATCCACTTCATAAAATCCTAAACCTGGCGTAATTTTTCTTCTGGCAATGCCAGTCGCTATATTTGATCATTAATGACCCACGTATTTAATGAAAATAAGAGGTAGAAATTCTTCTGTTAAAACAAATGGAAAGCAAAATTAATAAACACAAATGCTTTATTCTATTCTAAGTGTCTTTTATCCAAATATCAGGAAAAAGGGGGAAAAAAGGTGCCACTTATGAAGAGTACATTTCTTAAAAAAATTATGAGAATTCAAATAATCTTTTTTTCCCCTTTTAATTAAAAAGATACATTAGGACACAAAGCTAGAAATCTGAAGGTTTAATTAATCACATTGAGTTTAGCTAATGATCTTTTACAACTCACTTCAGGTCCCAGAGTGTCCCACAGCAAGCAAGAGGACTATAATAAGATCCACATGGATCTTAAGATCGCCACTGAAGTTGTTCCAGAATATTATCAGAGACACAGATGGGATTTCTAGAAGATGCTACAAAATCCTTTCCTTCTGCAAACATCCCATAAGGCATTTCCCAGCAGCAAAGTTTATTCAGTAGAATGTCAGGTCGAGCTGCAAATGTGTGGATTTGGGAATGTCCCCCTCCCCTTCCAAATAAAAATATAAATTGTAGCTCATGAGGCCATGCCAAAATCCATACCCATTGCTCATTAGAGGTTTTCATATATTCCAAAGGTTTAATGGGATCTCCACCTGAGAGCTGGCCCTGCAATATTTCTCCTGGTTCTTATCCCAGCACCTGATCCATTTCTCTCTGTAACCATTAAACATAAGCAGCACAGGGCTATTGATTTGTCGGAGGCTCTATGGCACAGAAATAGATCCAATGGCAAGGAAACCTCTGCCCAGTGACAGAGAACCATTTATCTGCTCAGCATTTGGTAATTCTCTGGATATATCACAGCAAGCCAAAGAGTTCATTTGTCGAGATGCTGGAAAATCCTCCATTTAACATAAAAGAAAACAGTTATTGGGGAACAACTTGCTAAGATCTCCTTCCTTACCCACCTACCAGAAGGGAGGCAGTACTGAAAATTTAGATTCTCTTTCTGTATGCTAAATTGCACAGCAGTAAGAATTTGTAGAAGTCATCTCTTCACACAGAAAAAGGTGAGAAAATTGTACCCAATCAGGCACAACATATAGGAAATGGGGAAAAGGAAAAAAACAACCATATAGTAAAAAAACCCAAAAAAACCCCCAAACCAACAAAAACCAACCAAAAAACAAAAACAACAAAAAAAACCCCCACAAAAACCCCCAACCAAACAAAAAAAGAACAACAAAAACCCAAACAGATTATTTGACTGAAAAATAGAGCAACCTCTTCAAATTTATTACATTTGTCTTTGAGGACTGTTATTTGTAGGTCCCCTCTTCTTTGCTGCATGACTGAACATTCACGAATGAGACCTTTAGACTCAAACACAACTTAACCTGATAAATTTCTAACTCAATTTACAGCAACGTCATGCATATGCTAAACTCCATCTAACATTAATATTTAATGAAGAAATAAACCTGCCACAAGAATAAATTTACAGCACATTGAGCGCACAGCATTTTAGAAGTGTCTGTCGAGTAGGTTTTGCTGTCGAGACAAGGTTTTAAACTGCCAATAGTTTAAAAGTAGTAATTTTTCATTGCATTTCATTCGTAAGCTCTGCTCCTTTTAAGAGACTCCAGGCTGTCAAGGTTAATTGAACCCTCAGGGCCCTCGGAATGACTGTGCTCGTTGGGGCTGTGCTGGCTCCAGGCTCAACTCCCTGATTCCTTTGCTCTAAATCTCGTCTCCAATGATCTTCTTCATAAATATAATTTCAACTTTAATCTCAACAATTATGATCTGCTGATCTAATTCTCTGATTTAGCCATGTATCTATCCGCCCAGATGAAAATCTCTGTCTTTCTGGCATCTCACGATCAGCTCAAAACACCAAACTCAAATAATCAGGAGCAGAGGAACAGACAGCTGGAATTTTCCTCCTGTCTAGACAGGACGACCTCCACCTGCGAGTGCCACACTCCCTAAAGCTCCACAGCCAAACTTTCTGCCATCAAACATTTTTCAGAGTGTTCCCCAGAGGAATTTCAGAGCTCTTGGCTCATGGCCACCCCACGACCAATGCCTGGTGACTTCTTTCTCCCAAGCCCCTGTTTTGGGGGCAGATCAGCAAAATCTGCATTTTTAGGTCAGCATTGAAAAGTACTGCTTTTCCTGGGCCACTCATGGGGGATTTTTGCCTATTTGGAATCCTGTGCTCACAAAACTCGTTGGTTTTACCAAAGCCAAGTGCTTTTATTCTGCGGTTGGAAGAAGTATCAGGGCAAAAAGATATAAGGAACAAACAAGCTATGCTTGTACTTAGTCTCATCTAATTTTATGCTTCACTACAAACAAAATTAGCTACATTTCCCTGCTAAATTAGTCTAGCACCTCTAAACCAGCTTTAGTCTCCAAGCAAGTGCAGGTGCTTCACTGTGTTTAGAGGACAGGTTTTCCCTTAGGAGAACTGACTGTAACAGAACTTTTGCTTTCCTTCTGAAACAGAGCTTTTTCAAAATTTAGCTCATCAAGTTTTCTGTTGGAATTCTACTGCAATGAACAAATGCCCATTTTGGCTTCCTTTTGTCATTCAGAAAGGAACAAATTCTCCAGCATTTTTCTATTTTGCAGAATAAATTCCAGCAGCTAATGAATTATGCCCAATGGCTTCTTTTTTCAGGGCTCAGGTATTCAGGCTCCTAAGACAGGATGATTGCTGATGTCCTTAAAAAAGGCACATTTCCTCTCAAATTAAAATGTTATATAAATAAATTCTACTTTAGAAAGAGTCATAGCAGGAACATTCTAGCTTGAAAGTTGAACTGCAAAGGGGGAGAGAAAACCCTCAGCAGAATGATAGAGTCATTAGAAGTCTTTCTACGGACATAAGTGAGCTCAAGAGGGAGGCTAAAGTAGCAATCTCTACAATTCAAATTAGCCACTCACAATTATTCCCATGAAATCAAAATATTAAGAGTAGCTTCTAAATTCAGAAGTAGTCAAGTACCTTACCAAAATGTATGAAAAAAATCAGTAAAACTACCCCAAAGGAAAAACTTCCAAGTTCACTTTCCTTGCCTTTACATATTTACTCTCTTCAATAGTCTACAGGAGATTTGAATTAATGTGATGTTTGAAACTCAGGTAATGGTGTAACTGATCTGGAGGAGTGATAAAATCATAGATTTGTCAGCTTGATAACAAAGTTAAGGAAAACTCTCATATTAAAAATCTGTACAATTCATGCTATGCAATGAGTGGTGCCAGGCTGAGCCTTCACCTCTGTGGGTTCTGGTGGCTCAAGAACAGAAATGCAAATCAAACACTTTCAGGCAAGCCAGCACATCTTCCAGCAAGCCACACACCCACTGGCATCTTTGTACCATTCTCTATTACAAATGGGAGATCTACGACCACCAATTTGCTTAAATGTTTTAACCATGACCTTGTAAAGATGCAGCATCCTCACAGAAGGGATTGAGTCTTTGGATTGTAAAAAAATAATTGCGAAAGAAAAATTCTCCAAATATGCGTTGCCTTGGGTCCACTTCCCCCTCAGGCAGTCCTCGTCTCTCAAGGGATCAGCTGTGTTTTGGAGATGTCATCCATACAAAGTGTCCAAGTTTCAGTATTTCCTCAGTTTTTTCCAAATGTTTGTATTCTTTTAATCTTTTTTTTACACCGAGAGCCATCCCAGCTAGCGCTGACAGAAATGTATTTCGCTCTACTTCAACTTTTCCTGATGAAAGTACTCCTTTCCTTTTCCCCGAGGAAGTAGTGACTGGAACTAAGCAGGATATTTATTTTAATGCAGGAAGGTATCAGCATATCTGTTTATAAAGCAGTTCCTTCCACTCTGCTTTGTGTCAGGATGGGAATGCTAAACCGCATCTCAATTACTAAACCTCGGCGTGGAAGATTCACGCAGCCTCCTGTACCCAGAAAGGCTATAATAATTAACTCCTCAATAAAGCCGTAATTAATTATTGACAATTTAATGTCCCTACTTTTAACCTTAAATAACAGGCAGGAATTACTGGCTGTCATCTCTCCTTCAGCACTGCCAGGTGCAGCGCAGGTGTTCTCAGTCAGGTCACCCCAACTCCATCAGCCACTGACGCCATCCATTCACACTGCTGCAGCTTCTTTCCCTGCAGAATGGCGATGGATTCTTCATTTGAATAATTTATGTCTGACTTTCATAATAGAAACACATCATTTAGTAAAACGAGCTACTAAACGGACCTTAGAAGTGCATCATCTCCAGCGTTTCCCACATAAACATGTTTCTCTGCTGCTCATGAAAACCCAGGGCTGTGATATCCAATATTAAATTGTAGCTACTAAATTGGATGTTCATCTACACCCTTTTCTGAGCTTTTCCTCTACAGCCACTTTGTGTTTTGAGTCTGTCTATTAATTTATAAGGTGTCTGCTGTTGTAGATAGCTGTTAAATAGTTAATAGGGATCTACTGCACTTTGTCCAGCAGCATAACTGCAGCCTGCCTAATAAAACCCTCCTGCAGTAAGTAATGATTCTCTCTTCTTTCACACCTCTCACGCTGAATTCACAGTTGGATAGTTAAATATTTCACAGCGTACAGAAGAAAAAGATTGTATGGCTTTCCATGTAAATTACTTTTATACTACAAGGCTTTAGAAACTCTCCAAGCTGAAGAGACCTACCCAAGTATATATTTCAAGTGTATATGCTCAAGTTATTTTAAATAAAAATAAAAAATAATTTATCAGTGCCAAGGTACTGTATTGGCTAAGTTAAAATGATCTTTCCTGAGCAGAGGTTCTGTTACTAGAGGTGTGTAGCCTAATGCCCAGGGAAAGCCATAGACAGCTTTAATTGGCACCTGGAAGTTTCCTCAAAGACAAATCTTTTCATTGGGAAGAGTTGTTGGTCATGGGCAGTGGAGAGAAACTCAATGTGAAAAGGTTTTTCTTACTGCCACAACAGCCTTAGGGATTGCTAAGAACAAACTTAATTACAAGAAGAGTAATTTTGCAGGACAGCAGAGAAGAACCCACGAGATCCAAAAGCCACAGGAGTAAAGGGTACAAAGCAAGCTCACCTTCCTTCTCAGCTGGGTACTGTCCATTTCTGGCACCACAGAGCAGATTTACCTAGACTGCCTGACACCAGAACCACCAAAATCTGCTTTCAAACATTGGGTGAGAGAAGAAACAGATTTCTAATTGGGGCTCAGTGAGTTTAAAGAGTTTTCATCAGTCAAAACCTACCCTTTTCTATAAATTACTTCTTTTATTGCTTTTAAAACTCTCACTCTCATAAAATTGGAGCTACCTTTAAAAGAATGCAATTCACACTTTAAGTGCAACAGGCAAAATTTTGTGCAAGTACGGACAACAACCACCGAGCATTTAAGAATTTTCCATGACCCTTACATTGCAGAAAGATTATAAATGACCAAAAATTACATTTGACTAAAAAGACTTTGAAAACCTCATAATTCATTAAGGAAAAATTAACAGAAATTTTGCTTCACAACTCAACAACTTTCGAACTGTAAATGTATGTTAATGAACAAAATACTTTATTTCAGAAGTACTCACTCAGTGGATATCACAAATGTACATCTTATTTTAAGTTCTAATTCCTGTGTGTATCACTAGATGGCACATGCCCAGCTTGGTGAACTGGTTTTATACAGAAAAGAGATTTGCAAAGACTCTTCTGCATCTAAGGAGTACAAGGAAAGTTAAGACACTGCTTTGCAATCTGCTAATTATCTGTCTATTCAATTCCTTATTTAGCATAAATGGTTTTGAAGCAGATATGAAAACAAGGATGTCCAAAACAAGGAAGAGCACTTATTATTTAAATGCAGCTGGGGAAAAAAATTCATAGGATGTCTCGAAGAGCTGCAATTTGCTTATAATTTCTGAGCCAGCTTTCTTGTCCTGATTGTGTATGTGTGTTTGAAGTACATTAAGTGGTAGAAATACAGAATGATTCAAGGCTTCACAAACTAACATTCTGTTTTATCTTTATTTTGGGAAATACATTTGATCTGTTGAAAGCCTCGGTTAGATATAAGAGGTTATACAGCCTTTTTTTATATTATATCTATATTCTGTTTTGCAAATGGGAGGCAAAGTAGGCAAAAGAAGGCTTTCATTCAGTCAGAGCTGGGTCTGGAACAGATAAAAGCACTTGGGGCTGAGTCTAACCCTGTTATTACACATCCTCTATGCTCACAGTCCCTTCAGTGGCCCTAATGTTTTTGCTTACCAATCAAGCCTTTTAAAATGAGATTCACTCTATGATGAATGCCTAGTAATAGACAAACTCCTTAGAAAAGAGCATTCAGTTTCTTGTTTCCAGCTACTTTCCTCTAAATGTTCGTGGGTGATTTCAGGGATTGCCTGTCAGGGGCACAGAGGGACATTGTGCCTCTGCTGGCACAGGGACTGTCCCTGACCCCCAGCCCACCCCAGAGCAGCCTTTATCCATCCCCATCAGCCTTATCCAACAACAATAAACCCCAACATTTTCCACCAGACTCAAACCTTGCTATTCAGCACAGAGTTTTGATATTAACCTTCATCCACTGTGCACCAGGGCATGAAAGTTCCCATGCGGAGAGCTGAGAGCTGCACATGCCAAACCTCTCTTTCCCTGCAATCCAACACCAGCAGAGCTGCAGGATGGGATTTTCTCTGCTCCATGCCCAGCTGGAGCCAGCTGCAGTGCCAGCACAACAGTCATGCAGTGGTCACACTGAAAAAATCTGCTCTGGGGGCTCTTTGTGAACCCAGCGCTCTGCATGCTTTGGTCACAGGCAGAAATATTCTTCCATCTCAGTGGCACAGTGCAAGGCATGGCCCTGCTGGAAAAACGGGATGGTATAAATCTTTGGAGAAGCTGTTATAGATTCCTCGGAGGGCATATTGCTGAGATTTCTTTATTGAAGTCACAAGTTTCCTTTTGCTTGCACATATTCCCTAACACTTCCTGAAGTTTGTCACCTTCAGGCTCTCAGTGAACTCTTATTGAAATGAATTTGGCATCTCGTGCCTTTGATTTAATTCCTTTTATTTGTTCATGGGCATCTGGAAGTGCAGAGTGTGACATGCAAAAATAACAAACAAAAAAAAAAAAAGGAAAGAAAATAGAAGATAACAGGTTTTTTGCAATCTACCCACTCACCCTCCTCCAAAATCTAATGTGTAACAGCACAGCAGCTTTTTAGTGCTTTGAGAATGCCCCTACCCTCCAAAATGAAAGAGGCTGTACCCAAAATAAAGTCAATTTCTAAGAAACTGAACCAGAACACAGCTTCTATCAGTATAAAACTAAAATGAACATAGTTTTTAAACAGTCATTGCAATGCAAAAGAGATTACACAGTGTATAGGAGAGAAGTGCTCTCCAATCCATCACACTTTCCATGGGCCAGACTATATCCAGGCTGAATTATGCCTATAAAGGAGGATTTTCCTTCTGCTTTGACCATTGGGGAACCAGTACAGTTGCACAAGTTGTCTGCGATTTTTAATCTCTGAAATTAGATTATTTCCTTATATTTTAGGGATGAAACAGAAAGGTCATCCAGCAGAGCCTTTGGAAGAGTTTTTGCCTATCTGCTGTTAACTGAGAGGGGGAAGGCAGAGCTCAGGCAGGGAATGGTGGCCACACACACATTTTCTCACATCTGGTACCCTGGGGACTCCATGCCCTGCTGCAGGGGATGGCAGATGGCAGCCTTGGGTATCAGACACTGCACACCACTCACCCAAGCTCAGCCATCAGGGTCTGCTGGCTCTGCACAGTCCCCTCGGAGCCCCCTTGAAACCCAGCCCAGGGCTCCTGGAACAGATCTTGGGGGTGAGCCACACAGGGCTGGACATCTTCTTCTGACTTAAGAAAAAGTAACATTTCTCAGGTGGAAGCAGGGGAGGGAAGTCCAGGGGAAAAAAAAAAAAACCAAAAAAACCCCAACCAACCAACCAAAACAAAAAAAAAACAAAAAAAAAAAAAAAAAAACAGCAAACTGATGCACTCACAGAACAGTTTGTGCGGCAGACAGAGCAGAGAATGCAAAACTGGAGCTTTGGACTGAGCAAAACTTCTCTTCTGAGGGAATTCCCCCCCAGGCCAAGCAGCCTCTTGTATGATGAAAATCAGCTGGCAAGAGTCAACCCCAAAATGGGGCTGTGCTTGTTCAGAACCAGGCAAAGAAAAGGCATTTTGGAGAGGCTGGGATTATTTTTCACTAGGGCCCAGACAACAGAACTCTGGGAGGACAAATAATGACAACTCCTCCTGTTCTGGCTGGGACTGACCCGGTCAGCATCAGCGTGGTGAGGCTGCACCCAACGGGAGATTTAGGGCAGCAAATTCCCTTCATCTTCATTTTGCCGTCTCTTGCCAGCTGAATGTTCATTGGGCTGGAGGGCTCCAGGGAACAGCAATATAATCTTGTTACTCTCTCTCTCCAAACTGTTTGTGCATCCACCAAAGCCCCCTCATTATCACACGAGTGCCATCCTGACAACACCCCTGGCGCAGGTCAGTGTTTTCATAGCAGAACTGCATTAAACATCAAACGTAAAAATATATTACTTTTTAATGCAATTTGAGGCTGTTTTGAACCAATTCTTTGAAAAAGCTTGTTTCACAGAGGAAATTAATGAAAAGTTAAAGGCCAAAACAAAAAGCTACAGAAGAGACCTGCTATTTTCATTAATAAGTAAAATAAATACTCTGAAAAAGCCTTTCTTCATTTTTATTGCTCTCAATGCTTTTGAAGAGGCTTCTCACCTGACATACAAAAGTCTCAATAGCACTAAATTTTCAAAAAACATGTACTCATTTTGTGCAAACCTACAGGATTGCATATTTACATTCATGTTAGGGGATGCGAACAAAGAAAACGCGACTCCAGCAACATCAGATGCAAAGTTAAATGCCAAGAAAAATTATTCCAAGAGAAATAACACATTAAAGAAATATAGAATTGGCATTTCAGTTGGGCAGATGATTCAGTCTACATTAGTTTCTTTTAAAATTCATATAATGGGTAAAAGATCTGCATCCTCTGAACCCCTGTCTCCATTGTTTCCATGAGACAGAAGGATGAGCAAAGAAAGAATCAGGAAAAAAGAATCAGAAGGACATAGAAGGAACTGTTTTTCCAAATGAGGCTCATGCACAGAAGCCAAAATGCTGCTCCACATTCCTGCCTATGTCACACACATCTTGTGGAGCTCAGTTTTAACTTGGAATATGGCACAATATAAAACCTACTGATATTATTTTTTTGGACTTCACTGAGGAAATCTAGGTAATGAGGAGAAAACCATAAAAAAATGATATAGAGGAAATAGATGTCAGATGTATTCATGGCCATTATGAACTGAGGTGCACATCATTTTGTTCCTGTGACTGAGCTACGAGTGAAATGCAATTTGCCCAGATTTCATTGTGTAAACCAGGTGAACAGAAAATAAATTTGTTCTAAAATAAATCAACTCTTCCATACCAGAGGAAAATCAAATTCAGAGTCAAAAATCAAGATTCAAAAAGCCCATACAGAAGTAATGAAAAATGAGCAGATGCAATCAAAATAAAGTTTTGACTCATTTTGTCGCCGTAAAGATGTCTTTTAAATCTGGTCCTCTTCCGCACATCACAAAAAGGAAGGTGCCAACCTTTGCATGTTCCCAGTAGCTTATTTTCCCTTAAATGTTTGTTGTGCCTTGCAAGCCTAATGAATTGTGTTTATAAAGGTTAATTAGCTTTCTCCTATAATTCTACTCGAATGCAAAACTATTGCATCGCAAACAAATAGGGAAATATACACCCAATTATTATTCTAAATGCAAACCAGTGGAATATTCCAAATATCTTCCTTCTTTTTCCTAGCAGACAGGCTGGAACATTTTAACCCCTTCCTGCACTGCTGCTCCAATGCCAGGGCTGCATCCAGACACAATCCACGCAAGACACAAATCCTGATTTTCAGAATGATCATTTGCTACAAGGTCAGAGATTTGTAAATCCCCATGACCAGTACATTCCACATACATCATAAAAAATGAATTAAGAGTTACAGAATTATTCCTTCTTCAAACAGAGGGACTCTGAGCAGAAACTGTTCTTGCAACCCTATGTAGGCTGGTCACAGTGTAAGAACAAGCAGAACAGTGGTGGAATAAATGTTTTGAAGGAAAGCTAAAACGCAATATTCCCAAGGTTAGAGTTCCAGTTAATACCATTAATTGAAAGCATTAACCACTCAAAAATATTGAAGTTTCACAGTAATTTCTGTTTTGGAGGATTATATTTTCTGTCTTAATAGAATAGCCAGCAAAGTCCAACTTTTTGCTATTTCATAGAGTAAATTTTCATTTTTTCCACACTGAAAATGTTCATGACTGGGTAAATTTCCCCATATTTTTCTGTCAGTGATATGCAGAGTGTAGAACGAATAGAGCAAAAATTACTTGATAAGTGGACAAATAGCATGATTGGTGTTTTTTGCTGCTCCTGCTCCTTAATATTGCCTAAAGTTCTACTCTTATTTCCAGCTCCACACACCCTAAAATCAACAGGTGCCTCAAACAAGTCAGGCTGAATAATCTAGACTGCTATCAGATATCAAAGGAGTTTTTACCTCCCAACTCATAAGTTACAAGTAAGCATAATCAGTTATTTGGCATAAAATGCAAATAATCTGTTCCATTACTGTAGAAGTATCTTAATCAAGACTCTAAAATTAATGCAATGATTCAGAAAACACATTACTGCTCAAACAAAAGTACTAGGCATCTGTGTTTTCCAAAACTGATTTCCCAATTTATCCAAAGCAACTCCTTCCTCAGAGGCTCACGGTACACAAATTTCCACCTTGTTTTGGTCTCTGATTTGAAACCTCCATTTTCCATTTTTCTCCTCCACTCTTAACTGTAAGACCTAGAAAGTGATGCCCACAGCTCTCAAACAGCTTAGGAGTGGGTGAAAAATGCGTGTTCTTACACATATAGCCCTTGTTCTGCATTTCCCAGTGGTTTTTAACAACCCAATTTAAAGAAATATCAATAGAAGCTTTATTGGGATATGCATAATTTATAGATCATTTATTTGGATGCTGCTTGAAATTCCTGCAGGTTCAAGCCTTTCATACTCTGTGTTTGAATAGATGCGATCAAAACACGAATACTACTAAACTTTCATTTAGGAAAATAAATAAATAAATTCTGAGGTGATTGGGGGCTCAGTCTAAGAGTTCTGCTCTATGGGCCCTCTCTTTCAGTGCCAAAATCCATTACAAAAAAATTTAAAATCAGGTAACAAATATTCATTTTAATCTATTCTATTTTTTGATCTCGTGACATGAAAAAAGATATATGAATATCATAGTTATACTAAACAGCATAAGCACCATTCTGCAAGGCTCTCAGCTTAAAGCTCAAATATTTAGTTAATGTTAAGCTAATTTTATCCTTTGCTGAATTTCTGACAAATATTCTCTTTTATTTTCTTTCCTGATTCCCTTTACAGCAGGGTGTAACCAAACATTCCAGCATATAAATTTATATCTTTAGTCTCCATCACAGAAATGTATACAAACTTGCAGGCTGTAAGATGAGTTCATCTGCAGATTTCAGCTTTTTCCCCCATTTTTTTTGGCCATTTAACAGCATGGAAGAACGTTGATTGGGATTTGCAGTTTATTTCAGCATGAAGATGTATTTGTTTTTATAATTCTCTATTGACAGGGCACTGCCACAGGACCCCGATCATGTAGTATCCTACAATAAAATGTGTTAATGGATTCACTGTACTTACAACCAATAGCAATTTGGGCATGGATTGGAGTTTTAATTGCTTTCTTTGAGCAATTTGCATCATATTGACAATTTGAGCTGTCTTAGTCTACTTACTCTGTTCTGTAATATAATTTCGTTCTGTATTGACACAAATACCCTATAACCAATTTGGTCAGCCATTAGGTATATTTAAGCCTTACTCAAATTTAATGATCTAAAAATACACAAAGTCTTGAATCAGTAACTAAACAGTAAACACAGCAGAGAAAATATCTTGGTATGGTGAGATTCTGTGTAATTTTGGGGATTTTTAATGCCATCCAGCTATGGCAGCGTGGCTTTCCATGATGGATAAACAGGGCAATTAATTAATACCCTACATGATTCGAACTCTAAGGCCTGCAACCTTGCAGTACAGGACATGGATGAGAGCTCTCTAACTCGCCACGAAAACAAGAAAACAGAAGTTGTGAGACAGGCACTGCAAATTCTCACTTTTCCTTGGTCACCATGGGTGGAGAGAAGATCCTGGGGACAGACAAAGCTTTGCCTTTGCCCAGAACAGCTTTTCTTTTATTACTGCTCTCAGAGGAAATGTCTTTTACTGAATAACATTCAATAGTTATAGAAAACCTGAGAAAAAAACAGAAAAATAAATTTGAGGGACTTCCTGCAGCTATCACAGGGATCATCTCCTCTGGGATGATTGAGACTGAGGTTTTGTTTCTGTGAAATTCTCAGTCCCTGCCATAATTGCACGTGCTGGAAATGCAGACTTTAGTGGGGGCTGACTTTCTCCATCTGCCTAGGAAAGCACACAGAGCAAACCTGATGGAAGTGAATGACAGCACAGAATATCCTGGGTTGGAAGGGACTCACTGGGACCCTCCAAGTGCAGCTCCTACACAGGACAGCCCCAAGAACCCCTCCATGTGCCTGTGAGCATTGTCCAAACCATTCCTGAGCTCTGGCAGGAGAGATACATCAGAGGAGATCCTCAGAAGAAAACTTGGTAGTCAAAAAGGACATTATAACCTTCTTCAGGATTAGGAAGGAGAAAGAATTACTCTGAAGTTAAGTATTTATTTACCTGTAATAACAAGGCAGCTAATCTTTTCAGATTAGCAGAACCTGTTTATAAACCTCCTCAAAACTAGGGAGCTTTGAGCTCCAGGCTTTGTTTGGGATATAACTCTGTGTACGATGAATTAATAATTCAACTTCCTAAACAAAGCATCCACAGCATTCATCAATGCTCAACAAACAAAACATTGGCTCACCAAGCCGTGGCTCCCTGAAATGCGAATCTCCAGGGGAGATAAGCCAGCACAAGATGTCCCTCTGCTCTCAGAAGGGAGAGGGCTGGAGCTGTGCTGTCAAAGAGGGAAGGGACAGCAGAGGTTTTGATTTTGTTTTTACTTTAAAGCACCACAGGGAAGCTGTGAGGACTTGGAAAAGATGATCCAGCCCAACGAGGCAGCACCATGAGCACCCAAAGCATTCTGCCAAGTTCCTCACTTCTTCACAAAGACCGTGGCTGACAAAACCACAAAATAGGCCAGGAACAGAGCAGGGCTATTCTGTCACTGTGTCCTCAGCTCCACACCCTCTGGACAGACCTTTGGGACATCCCACCACTGCTTCTGAGCCCCATCACCCTCTTGGATGCCTTTTCAGCCTCCAGGCTGTGCCAGTTGTCAGCACAGGGCAGTTCCTGCAGCTCAGCTCTTTCAGCTCTTACAGCCACTGGAGGTTGCAAAGATCGTCAGCAGTGATTCCTCAGATGTTGTCCCAACATCAGCTGCAGCACAAAATCTCCATTGTTCTCAATTCCTGTGAGCTCTGCTAAGGGACTGCAGTTTGAGACATTCCCTGACAAATTCCTGTAGGGTACACAGAATATATATTCCTATACCTGTAGGAATCTCAACACTTTGTTCCATGGACTCCCAAACATCAGATTTGGGTACAATTGCTCTCAGAGCAAAAAAAAAAAACCCAAAAACCCAACATCTTCTTTTGCACCTTATTTTTACAAACTGCCTGAGAAAACCTATGGTTAACACATGGTTAACCAAATCTGCTTCTGCTTTATTTTTTGGGGATATTGATCAAGGGAAGCTGTCCTTTGCTTTCCATGGGTGGTGACAGGACACAAAATGAGATGTCAGGAATTTGTAGCTGATATCATTCAGCACCTGAATATAATGAGATTGGAAAAGGAGATTGACACGCTAAGACAAATGTGTTGTGGTAGATTAATTAATAAAGTACTTTTTCTGAATGTGTGTGAGAAACAGATGGAAGGAGCAAGCAGGCAGAATTAGGTAACGCTTCCACAAATAATGTGGGTTCAAGTATTAAATTTTATAGAAGATATTTTCTCAGAAAAATAAAGAGTTGGTTAATGGGAGCCAGTCTTCTAGCCTGAATCATTCACAAAACAGCCTAGCTTCTACTTTATTAAGTGTTTTATTAAAACATAAACATTTATAGAAATAATATAGTGATGTTTATGTGTTTGTAAATAAAATTTAACCACATTCTAGTTCTCTATACTTCATAAACATGGTGGGGGGGGAAAGCTCTTCTTAGAGAACTAATTTCCAATTCTTTAATTACATTTACAGAGCACAGGGGATATTTTAAAATACTCAGATTTTATTTTTTTTAAAGACATCTCTGGCTAGTGGCTGGGGTTATTAAATGAACAACTATGAGCATTACAATTCATGCAGAATAAAGTACAGCTCTCTGTGGCTTCATTTATGCTCTTAAAACACAAAGTAATGGAAGTTTCATAATCTAAATAGATCTTTGGGTTTTTACGGGTTCCGTTTTTAATGTATTGCTATTTAAGGCAAAATAACATTTTTCTCTGGAATAAAACTGTATTTTGACTTCTGGGGCAATGTGGTGATCCATAAGGAGTTAAGGAATAGCTCTTATATAAATTAGGTGCCAAAAGACAGCTGATTAACTCTGGCAGATAGCACCACCCTTGTGAGAATAGCTGGTGCTGTGCAATTTGGGCACCAAATTCCAGTTCCAACATGCCAATCTATAGTGTCAGAAACTTGATTTGAAAGGAGGTTTTCATCACTCAGCTGATAATATTTCCAAATTTCCTACCCTTCACCTCATTAGATCACAGTGACACAAAGGACATGAGAATAAAAGCCTGTAAGACAGAAGTTAGAAAAATACACAGGAAAATTATCATTTCACTTATGCTCTTTTTCCTCAAGTCTTTTCATTTTTCCGACTCTATTAACAAGTTCTTTTATCACTGTTGGCATAGCATTGATGTAAAAATATTAATGCCTGTGATGATAATTCACAGAAATGTACAATAGCATTTCCACATTGGATGCACACTATGTGCAAATTAGGAGTAAACCTATCAAAGTTGAAAGCAGAGACAAAAAAACCCCCAAAAACTAAACACAACCACGCAAGTGTTCCAAATTTTTTTTTTTTTCCCCCTCCTTAAAATGCGTCAAAATACAACTTTTCTTTCTCTTAGAACAAGCTCTGCCCTGTCCCCTCTGTCACTTCTGGCCATGAGGAATCTTGTCATTTTTCCAGCCAGGTGACAGAGGCTCTGCAGCTTTATCTGCCCAAGATAAACAAACACCTGCCAGGAGTGAGCTGCTATCTGATAACAAACTCTCAGTGATAAGGCTGCAATCAATTCTCATCAAATCTCGCTCTGAGGTGCTTTTCAGAACCTGTGACACCAGCACCGAGTGCAGTCGTGCTGACTTTGAAAAGTTGGTTTAAACTGCTGATCATTAAATTCTGATGTAATTAAATACTCTTTTTTAAAAAAAATCTTCTATTCAAATTTAAATTAATTTTTCTGAGATGGGTACAGGATTCTGTACACCACAGAAATGTTTTATACACTAATCTTTGTGGCTTAATGGACACTTCAAGGACCCTTTCATGCAGAGCTGTCCCAATGTCCTTCTCAAAAACAAGGGATCGAATGAACCTGTGGCAATGCCACTTTGGTATTCCTGTTCCACTAAACACCAGACAGGTTTCTTCAAGGAGAAATGCAGGCTTGAAAGATGATTTAACTGCAGTCAGATAATTTGGAATTATTTAGTGGAGAGTTAGAGAAGAGACAGCTGTTCACACTAGAACCTAGGATGAAATACTTGTTTCATTACACTTCCCCAACACTTAGGAAAAACACCCCTGCTATCAACAAAGGTCCAACAATGGAAATAAAATTTGCACTTGATTTATACCTAAATTGAAAAGCACTATATGTTTTGAAATTCCCATATGTACATAATTTCTTATTCATTAAAGGATAACAAAACTTATACTATGCAATTTAGAACTAATTTATATTTCAGTGACAGAGGCTTGATTAAGAGATACCACTGAAACTCTAAAGCATGAGGACCAGCTCATGGCTCAGATATAATGCAGCTGCAATTTACAGGCAGAATTTTGTCGCAGAGAAGGAGAGGCCTTTCTTAGAAGATGCTGCAATTATTAATTGTAGGGGCAAACCTGTATTCCTTGTAGGCAGGGCAGCCGCTCTGGACACAAAGAAAAACATGAATTTTCTGACCTGGTTGGCTGTTCAGAGTCTGCTACAAGGACATGAGTTCCAAAGAACAAGCAGTTTCACTTGGCAAAAAAGCAAATTTCTGACTAGAGATCACCGCGAGTACAGCACCATGAAAGCTGAACAGCTTCGCTCAGATGACAAACCTTAGAAAGCTTTAGAAACAAACCCAGCTTTTATAAACAGAACACTATTGGTCATTAAGTCGATAGTAGTACAGTAAGAAAGAATCCACTTTCTGAGTTTAAAAGATCCACAATTATTAGAAAGAATCCCATATATAATCATACCTGTGATATCTCCAAAATATAATGCAGGTTCCTCTTCCCTTTCAGCACAGCTACTGATGGTGTAAAACAGAACAAACATCAGCTCAGGCTTCCTCTACTGCCCTGAACCACCCATCCAGACACTGCTCAGGGCTCTCACCTGCAGTACCCAAACTGGCAAAAGAGCTTTTATTCTTAAAAGGAACACATGCTCCATCACCTGACCTGAGGGAAATTACCAACAAAATGAGAAACATGTGACTGACAATTTATTAAGACGACACCCAATGAAACCTAAGTGGCTTTCACGTTCTCACTCCAGCCCTAATGTATTGATAGACCCTCAGAAATGCTAAATAAGCACATATTGTTTAACAATCTTAGTTTAATACATTAATTTCTAAAACAAAATTCGATAAAAAATTGGGGTATCTCAGAATAAAACAAACAAAATAATTAAAAGTTCCCATTGGTGTAATTGCTCACAAAAATCTCCAGTTGGGAGCAATTTTCTGTGTGTTCTCAGATACAGGAACCAGATTTGCCAAGAAATCTGAAATCAAGACACGATTATAAATTTCACGATCCAGATTCTCTTCAGTCATGGAAAAATTTTCATTCTAAGAAAGACCCAGTTTTCCCAACCCAAAATGTTGTGTTGTGTCTGACTACAGTAAATAAAAGATCTGGACCGGAATACACACCTGGTTTTTTGACAGCAAGGAAAAATAATCTACCAAGCGTAATGAAATCTATTCTCTCTGCAAAACATGTATCCTTTTCCCATTTGAATTAATGGGAAATATACAGTCACATAAAAGGGAAAACTCTAATCCCAAGCAGTTTATTGAAATGAAAACATAATTTTAACTGTGGCTTCAAGAATAATCTGCATCCAAAATGAACAACACTACCTTAGGCCCTTATTATGTTCTAAAAAATGAAAATCTTTGCATGTGTCATTGTGAGATAAAATTAGAATTGAGGAGAATCTCGGCTTTCTGACTTTGCTGCTCCGCAGGTCACTGCTGTGGATGTTTCAGCAGTCTCCAGGAGAGGACAGAGTCAGCAGGTCTGATCCAACACCAACCCTGGCAGGCTCAAATCACCGAGATTTGTCTGCCAGATTCTTTATCCTCCTGCCCGTTTGCTGCTGCCCGTGGCCTCTCCTGAAGCCTGTCAGTGGCTGAACCATTTGCACTGCTCTGCTTTACAAATCACTTACAGCACTGCAGCAAGAGGAAGGGAAGGAGTTCTCCTCGCTGGCCATCCCAGCACTGAGATCTTTTGTTGAGGAGCACCTTGGCAGAGCCTCTTGGAGAGGTTTCGCAGCCTCTTGGAGAGGTTGTGCAGCTCCATCTGCTCCATCTACTCCTGCTCTGCTGTCCGCACCCTCGGCCAGGGAGGCTGAGATTTCTGGCCAGCTCGAGTGCAGCTCTCTGAGGAGCCTGAGCAGGTTTGCAAGAAGGAAATCCTGGATAATTTCTCAGATCTCCTCAAGAAAATGAACATTTATATCCATGTGGACAGCTCGACACAGGTGTGCCTTTGTACACTTTTAACCCCATGGATGATTTAGAAGCCTAAAAATAGACTGACAATTTATTGATGCAATGATGCAAGACATCTCTAGAGATCATAATGCCTTGTTTCACACACACAAATAAATGGACATAAACCTGGTCTTAAATCAACTTTTTTACATCATTTTCTCTTTTTATACCAGTTGAATGGCTTCAAAACTGAGAGAGGGTAGGTTTAAATTAGATATTAGGAAGAAATTCTTCCCTGTGAGGGTGGGCAGGCCCTGGCACAGGTGCCCAGAGCAGCTGTGGCTGCCCCTGGATCCCTGGCAGTGTCCCAGGCCAGGCTGGACAGGGCTTGGAGCAGCCTGGGACAGTGGGAGGTGTCCCTGCCATGGCAGGGGTGGCACTGGATGGGATTTAAGGTCCTGTGATGTCCCTCCTGTGATTTTATAATTCTGTGCTTACTTTTCAAGGTGCTCCCTATAGTTTCCGCCTTTTATGACTTTCTCAGTACTGTCCTACATCTGAGTGAATTCCACTCATTTCCACTGGCAGTGCTGATCTAGTCCAAAATAACCCCAAATATCTCATTGCATAAGGTCCCAAATCCAGAGAAATTAAGCATATGGAAACAAGGATTCTCTAAGACATAAAAAGCTGCAAGTCCTTTTTTCCTCTGGAGAGGCTTGAAAACACAAATATTGCAAGTTGTTGGCATTTCAGGATGTTCATGGCTGTGCTCAATTTTAACAAGATTTAGCAAATGCTCTCTCCTCAGTTAGGAAACTCAGTTGAAAACCTCTGTATCAATCTTTCCAATAGCTGAATAATTCCCTGATTCCTCTGTGTAATTCAGGTAACAAACAAAAATATTGCAGCAGCATGAAAAGTGTAAAGCTTATAATCGTGGCATATACAAATAACAATATTATATCAGATGTGTTTCTGTCACTAGATTTCCCAGGGATAAATTGACAATAAATTCGACTTTTATTATTATTTTGGGGTGCTGTTGCAGTTTGTCTTTTCCAAAACCTAATTAGGCTTATGAATCATACACGACTCAGAATTGTTCTATCTAGCTTGGAGTTAGTCTGATTTGTTCCATTCCAGGGTGAGTATTTTCCTTCTAATACTTCTCCTGGGAATCTTTAAGCAAGAAAGACATCATTTCCATTAGGATTGCTTCTCTGTACTACTCACACCAAATGTTGGGTGTTAGTATATTCTTGTATATCCTTGCCACATGTTCTGAAAAAAATGGAAAATAAGAACAATAAAATCTCATTACCACCGGAGAATATATAAGGCTTTTTTTCAACTAATGCACAAGTTCTGACACTTTTGTTATTTATGAACAACTTCAAATCATTTATAACAAAACTGAGACAAATCAAGGTCTGAAAAAAAGCAGAGTATGCTTAGTTATTAAAAAAAACCCCAAATGTAAAGTATTTGTGTCAAGTATGCCTTAATGAATTATAACTCTTTCAAAGTCTGTTTGGAACATTTTAGAGAACACCTCTGACAACCAAGAGTATTTTGCTTTGGATTAACCATTCATTGTCTTGGGTTTGTTTTGTTATGTTTTATTTTTTAAGCGGAAATTCTCCATCTCTGTGTTGTTTATTCAGGTAAGAGGATATATTTGTGCGCTTTTCTTTTTATTCCATGCATTTGATAAGGCTGCAGCTTTCCTCCTTGGCATTCCTGTGATACAGAAGGTAGAAACCAAAAATCCAAAGAGCTTATTCACTGGAAGGGAAAGCTGGGAGAAAAAAATAAATAAATAAAATTAGAGTTTTCAGTGTGTTTCAGAACACAATTTCTTTTTTATGAAGAAACTTCTCTAGGAGACATTGTGGAGAATGGAGCCCTGAACTCTGCTTCCTGTATGAGCTCCACAAAGTCCATCCCCTGGCATGAATAAACCACAAATGGCCTCAGACAGTGGAGCAGACAGATCCCCTGGGGATGTTCTCCTGAGCAGTGGGGCTTGGCAGCAGCTGGCACTGCTCCCCCAGCCTGCTCATCCTCTCCTCTCCTCTCCTCTCCTCTCCTCTCCTCTCCTCT
>VZRL01003250.1:402068-535563 GCA_013397895.1 Origma solitaria
CTCTCCTCTCCTCCTCTCCTCTCCTCTCCTCCTCTCTCTCTGCCTATTCACAGCCCCAGGGTTTCAGTTTCACACATTTCCCTCTCTCTGTGCCCAACCTCTCCGGGAGATGCACCCCAGGTTCCAAGGAGAGCTCCCAAGGAATCCAACTGCGTTTCCTCCAGCGCAGGACGCAGCAAATTTGGCTTTACAGATCCCAAGGAACCCCTCTGCACTCTCAACTTTGCCATCCAACTCTGCCACCCACTGCTGGATGAGTTGATATCCTAAAATTTCACATCAGCAGCAGCAAGGCTGTGCTCCAAGAGCCCTGCAGAGCCTACAAATCCATCAGCTGGATGGAGGGGCATGGAGATCCACGAGGAGATCCACGTGAGAGGGATGGCGGGTTCTGATCAGAAACTTGCAGTGAAAAATGCAGATGCAGTGATTAGAAGGGTTGGCTAAAACATTCCTGAAAGAAAACCAGACAAAATAACTCTGAAAAGGTTAAAACATTTCATCTTGTCATGAGGAAGTGCTTTGATTTTTTAAATGCAAAACATGTTATAATTTTTATTGTTTCCAAACATAACATTGTGTTACCCAATCACCTTTCTAATGATGTAGAATGCAAATGAGATTTCACCTGCTATGGTATTTATGTAAACTTTTTTGTTTGGTTGGTTTGTTTGGGGTTTTTTTGTTTATTTGTTTGGGGGTTTTTTGGTGGTTGTTTGTTTTTTTGGGTTTTTTTGTTTTGGTTTCTTTTTTTTTTTTTTTTAACAAGAACTGACAGCAATTGCTGGTCTGTCTGTTTGTTTGTTTTAAATGCACTGAATTGATTTCAATAGCTGTCCAAGCCCTTCAGTTTTTCATACAACAATGAAAATACTCTGCCAGGAGAAGTCAGGCCAAATGCTTTAAACTCTGATCACATAGCTCTGTTGGACCTCAGTTAAAGCAATGGAAAGAGGCTCAGAGATTTCAGTTTCATATATTCATATTTGTTTTCCTTGGACACCATGCAGATGATGCCTCCAAAGGTATGTGGCTACAGCATTTCATATTTTTATTTCTCATGTTATTAAGAACACACTGGATCTTTGAAATAAAATGTATACAAACAATGACCATGGGCCAAAAAATTTCAGAGACTGGCAATGATTTTTGGTAACGCTCCCTGTGACCAGATATTATTAATCCTTCTGCTATTCATTGTAATGATGCAATAATGAAGAACTAATGTGTTATTAATGAGGAGGTAATGCTCTATATACTTCACAGAAATTCCATTATAATTGGCCAATCAATGTACCACTGTTTTGAATTGTTAATTTGTTTTTAAGAGTAAATGTAACAGAAGTTAACAAACGCTGTTTTAAGTAAGGCTGAGGGCAGCTATTTTCCAATGACCTTCTTGGCTCCTTTGGAAAGCTCTACCAGCTCATTCAATTACAAAGTGAGAAGGCAGAGTGGTTTCAAAACAATTATAAAAGCTGCCAATAAATTTCATTCAACTCTTCTTACTTAAACACAAGGTCAGCAATGAGAAAAAAAAAGAGTGATTTTGAAGACCACTCAGCCAGTTTTTCATTGAAGGATTTCTAAACCATAAAAACAAGCTTTGGATTAATGTGGGCAACTTGAGATCTCCCCAAAAGGATTGATTTTTCAAGAATTTGTTCTTTCTGCTGAAATGCAGATCTCCTAAAGGGAACTAAAATTAGGCACCCAAATTCAGTGGTATTTCAATATAATTATTTTTATTATCATTATTTTTATTACTACTGTGGAATTGTCCTGTTCATTTTAAGTGATCTCTTCTGCTTTTCTGTGCCCTTGATCTGATCTGTGGGCAGGAGATGTATTTACAGCTCCTCTGCTGAACCCACTGCCTCTCCCCATGCCTTGGGGACAGGTCGGTTCAGAGCACTCAGGCTGACCTCAGATATTATACAGCAATTCTGTCAATTCAGTGGAATCAGGTTGGTTTGGGCAATATTTTCAAGAATGTTTGGTTCGATGAATCCAGAAATGCCAACACAGATGTTGAGATAGTTCTGTTTCCATGAAAACAGAAGATTCAGTGTCCATTCCAAGCAGAAGACAAAAGTGCTTCTCAAAAGTGAGAGAAAATAGAGAGAAAATCTGAGAAAAATATTTTCCTCCATTTCATTCTTCTTTTTAACTACACATGCAACATAACAAAAATGTTACTCTAATCTGAGGATAAATTCTGCAGGGCTCCTCCGTGGGAAATGCCAAACTGCTCTGCCCCATAACAGCTTCACTGGGTGTTTGTCACTGATGAAACTAATCTTGGATAATACTCATACTGATATTTGGAGGTTTAAAACACAAAGGGGCCAATTAAACAGTTTCTAAACTCTTTGGGAGCTGAGCTTTGGTATCCTTTCAAGGGTCTTTCAAGTAGAATGAGTCAGTGTTTATTTTATTTTCTCAAATTTTCAATGTCTGAATGTAGATATTTTAGCTTTGTTTTACCTCCACTTAAGTAATGTTAAAAGAATAGGTTCAAAGTACTTGAGCACTTTAGGGGAGTTCTTTCTACTAACTTTAACTAGAGTTAGAAGATGTTTTTGGTAATGTTGTGATCTAAAGTGTCTCTCAAAAGAAAACGACAGTCTTTTAAGTTTGATTTTCTAACAAATCTTACAAGCGTTCTACATGATAATATTCTGCTTAAGAAACCTACATTTGTCTCTCTCATAAAGCAGATGTAAGATTTTACTACTATACTAAAATTCTTCCTTATAACTCTAGATAAAACTGCCCAAACAACACTTTCAAATTTGGTGTTCAAAACACACAGCAGATCTTTCCCTGGATGTAATGGGTGCTGTAAATTCTGAACCTTATAAAAAATTTGATGCACAGATTTCTGTTAACCAATTTGGCATGTAAAGTCAGCCCAGAAAGAAAAAAGCCCCAAGCCCACAGACTTTTTTACACTCATATCTTCAGTGTAAAACAAGCCAGTTTCTGTTTCCTATATACCTGAGAAATATTTGCACAGTATATAAGTAGAAAAATATTTCTCATGAAATCACTAAACATGGCAAAATTTTCTCTAGCAATGATTTATTATTCTGATATTTTTCTGCAGGAAGAGAAAAAGCAATGCATGCAAACCATGAAATATACAGCCCCTTTAAAATGACTTCACTTAAAAGTGGTGAAAGTGAAAAATAATTTTGTTTGAGCACATGCAAGCATTGATTTCAGTCTGCAGGCAATGCGCTTGTGTGCGTATTTGTCACAATTCAATTTCCATCCGCGAGCAGGGAGGATCGGCAGGGTTGGCTGGCAGGGCTCGGCAATAACCGCCAGGGGAACCCTCAGCCTGAGCTACACCACCACTGCAGGGCATCGCTTGGCAGCAAGGTTTGGCTCCCAGTCAGAGGCTGAAGGATGGTGCTGATAGAAAAGGAGCATTAAAATTGTCTCTCACCCCACTGCCAATCGGAGCTGTAGAAAGATTTGTTCTGACATTCCCTGGGAAATTAAAATTCTAAAATACTTGGGATAAATGTATTCTGTTTTGGTTGGATTTATGTCTTGCCTTCACCACCACAAGCCCCAAGAAATAAAGAGTCAAAGATGCGGAGGAGAAGGATCTCACACTGCCCTCATCAAATCCCATTGTGCAGGGTTTCAATATCTCATGTCGTGCACATCCTCAATCTACAGCATCCGCCGGACACATTTTGTCACAAAGCTGCTCTTTCCATAATCCAAAATGCCTTCACTTCCATGAATCAAATAATAATGTTATTTTAAAGGTTCTCCAGCCTTTGATTTCCCTGTGTTTTAATGGTCACAGAATTCCTAAGGGCTCAGTGCTGCTCCTCTCCTGAGCTGCAGGGACAGCCCCAGTACCACCGCAGAGCTGTGTGACACAGACAACACTGCCTCAGTTTGGCTTTCCCACCATGCAAAAATCCACGGAAACCAAAAATGCAGACATCCTATAAATTCTGAATTGATTTTGCTTCATAAAAGTAATCCATCATGCCCTGCCTGCCCAGCAGCTCACGGAGCAGGGCTCTGACCACACCAAGCAGAGGAGCAGTGAGTTCTTCCCAGCACTGGAGGGTTTGGGCACACAGAGCAATTCCATCTCATCCTATTCCCTTCAGCCACCTGGTCCCAGCCAGGTTCGGTCTGCTGCAGGCTCTTTGCTGGAAGATGGGAACACAGAAATGGATTTTCTGTTCCTCCCCTCGCACAAAGGCTGGGCTCAGAGAGAACTGAGGAGGGAAGGGATGAAGAAGAGCCAATCCACCCTGCCCATGTTCTGTGTCCCAGAATGTCCCTCACCATTTCAGAGACATTTTTCCAAGTGAAAACAAGAGCAAAGAAGCCATGAAAAATGAAAACAAAATATGTAGTTAATCTGGGGTCAAATGGGTATTTAGAGTGATGGTTTCCAACCTATTTCTAGAAGCATAATTGAACACTTCCGGACTAGGACCACAGTTAAATTTTCTCAAAGCATAAAGTTAGCCAGATTCCCTCAAAAAACTTCCCCCATTAGAATTGTGACAGAAAATGATCAGCATTCCCAACATCAGATAATTTAAAATCCCAGGGACTTAATATAATTTCCTACTCCTATTAGGTAAATCTGTGTTAAATCACTATTCAACAGCCTGTGCTATTTTCAGCTCTGCCCACCTAGAAAACAATTCCAGCATTTTACAGGGAACAGGACCTAAATCTGCTATTTTGCTCTGGTAACTCTGGTCATTTTTAATACTTATTTTGCATTCAGGCTGCTACAGAAAGAAATACAGAATAGAAATCAGCCCCGTTACATACATTTTAAACACTGAATCTGACTTCTAGGAAATCAAGGTTATGCTTTTCTTCCTATGTAAAAATACAACTGCATTAAAAAGTTTCCAAGGTTTCCACAACAACAAAATTACGACTAATTTATGAAAACTGTGTTAGTGCCTGCAAACCTTTGTTGTAAATTATGCATGCGAGCATAGAAATGCTAATGAAAAGAGGATTTCATTTACAAATGATTAGTACAAATTCAGCAGTCACTATAGTTATGCCACTCTAATTTATTTTCTTGTAGAACATGCTGTTTGCCGGGTTTGGGCCATTTATTCCTACACTGTCGACATCAACTTTTCAGCTTTTAATGTCACATTATCTTTTTTATCCAAAGAAATGTTCATTTTCTTTCTAGGTCTTAGTAAAATGAAGTCCTTGGGTTCAAAGGTAGCTCTTTTGATTAAAACATTTGTAGGAGGGCTGCAATATAATTGATGCCCTTTACACAGAAGGAATTGCTGAAATCACTGTGGTTTTTGCTAATGTGTTGAAGAAAATGCATATAATCACCTTCACCATAGCTTAGAAAAGATTTTTCCACCCAGCACACAATTTGTAATTTTTTAAAGAAATTCCCTTACTATGTACATAATGCTTTTGGTAGGGATTAGACCTCCCTAGAAAAAAAAATTTAAAAAGCAAAAAAAAAAACAATTCAGTGAGTCAGCATTCCAAAAACATTTGGTCTTTAAATGAGAAGAATCCATAGTGAAAGGCTAAATCATTATTTTTTTCCCAAAGATCCATGTTGCCTGGAAAACCAATATTGCCCTATATGAAACATATCCAAATGGAAATGAAAACGTGGGTTCTGGGGAGTCATAAAAACATATTGTAGAGATCCCTTCAAGGTTTATTATGAAATAGAGAATGTGGATCTTTGCAGGGGTGGTGATGCTCTGTGCATTGTGTTAGGAGCATTTGAGGCAGAAACAATAACTTCTTCTACAGGGGAATTTGCTACTTTCTGTTAAATCCATTAACATATTCCAGGCTGGGAAGTTTCAGAAGCTTTAGCACTGAGATCCTGAGTTTAGATGCAAAACAAGACTTCTGGCCTTGTTTCTGTGTTTTTACAAGTTGGGTGGAAAGCTCACCGCTGAAGTTTGGTGTAGTCGATAAAAATATTTACAAGCCTGGAAAGCCTGAAGAATTATACAACTGGTCCTATAATTCTTACCTGAAAAACAGGCCACACAACCCTCCAGATGCCTACAAAATCAGACCATTAAAAAACACTAAAGTTGTGGAAAACAGACTTTAGGCCGAGCTCAGACAATGGTTCTGATCGCACGATCCACCCAAAGCAAATCCATCCATAATGTGCAGCGCATATTTGCGTTTGACAGCTTTATTTGTTCATTAAACATTTATGGTGGATGGCTTTTAGCATCCCAGTCCATGATATTCATCTAAACTTGGCTAGGAAATTAACAGTTTAAGTAGTCCCATATTTTATCATATTAACCTCTCTTTGCATTTTTACTGAGCAGTTGTGATAAAAACTGGCCTAAATCACACATTTCAGGATGGAATTTTAAGATTGTTTTTGCTAACATTAATTGTTTGGGATTTTTTTTTTTTCATATTATGTGGTACAGCTCCTCTCTCTGATAACTTGGTAAGAGCAAATTGATTGCAATCACTCAGCCTAAAATGGGATTTCTTTTATAAGCAAATCAAGAACACCACTATTGGGAAGGGTTTAGCTATCAAATTAACATTGTAACCTGCTTGGAAACTATTTCCTACCAAACAGTATGTGGAAAGGTTTCCAGGAAACTCATGCTATATATAGTGCTTTAAATAGCATTTAAAAACAATTATTCATACACTTGTAATTTCTTGTTCTATTAGCTAAATGCATCTCCTGCAAATCCAGCTAAGTGAAGGAGCAGGGATGAAGGGAGAGAGTGAAATACTTCCTATAATTTGATGATCAGAATAAACAGAAGTTATCCTAAAATAGACCATGAGCTGAAGAAAGTATAATAATTAAAATGTTAAGGATTTAAAATTATTTATTGTATGAAGTAGTATTAAGGAATTATTCAAGCAGACGTTTTGAGGGTTTACATGAAACATGTGTGCCTGAAAATAAGAAAAACCCAAAACGGACCTGCACTTTGTACAAAAAGGATAAGGAATTGTGGAATCTGTGGGACCTTCTACCAGGTTTGTTCCGAAGGCATCCTCCTTTTTTTAATGGCATTTTGAACACTTGCCAAATGTTGCAAATTAAATGATATTTGCTGATCATCTTAAATATCTTAAGCTTAATTTAGTGATATGTTTGCATTTAAACCAAACACATCTGAAGAAAAAAAATTGGTGCTGGACCTGGCAGTTTCAAAGGCTCAATGTGCACAGACATTTTCTGAGGCAACACAAATGATTTTTAAAGTGTCCTCTTTATATTTTTATTTATTTTTCAACGCTGTTTACAAACTTACCTGCTTGTGATTTGCCGTCTTTAAGGCGCCACTCACCAGTGTCTCACAGCATCAAAAGGCAGTAAATTCCTGTTTTTCAGCGGAATAGTTCTTTTCCCAAGCAGCAAACGAGCGGAGATGAGAACAGGGAAATGGATGCCCAACAAACCAAACCCAGGAAAGCCTGGATACCCTGGCCAGGCACAAAACTTCACCATGCTCAGTCTCCAAACTGATGGCTCAGAAAGATCTCCCAGAAATATTAAGAAGACAGAATGAGGTATGCAACAAATTATGAGAAGGTTAATAGAGAAAATCTGAAATCTTGAAAGCAGGAATAATTACTTCTCTAGGAGAGCACAGCATCAGTCACCTGTCAGTCTTTCTTATGAGTTCTTTCTCTGGAAATCTACATCCTAATTTCAGTCATATACACCCATACAATTTTTTGCTGTTGTTTACTAACAAAACAAAAGCAATCAGGTCTTATCCATATGAAACAATGATTTGTCTTCCAGGACAATTCATCTGCTTTGGTTCCCTGCAAATTGAATCCACTGAAGTTGTGGGGCTCCCATAATGACACACACGAGTTGAAAATTCGGTTGTGATGTTAATAATTTCACCCAAAATTGGCAGTAACTTGATCAGGTGCTGCCACTATTAGAACTGTCCCATCGTTAAGGGAAAGTGCCTTTGAGACAAATCCACATTTCACAAAATCCCCATTTGTGTGCTCTCATCTGTTCAGCTGCTCACCAGTCACACAGACCTCATTTTACTCTTTTGGCAACCAGCTTCAACATTTTGATGCGCAATTTTCCTATCAGGAAGATGATAATGATATTATCTAAGGGCAAAAGGCACTCCTGATGTGCACATGCTGTGAAGGACAGTTGTCAGGACAAGCTGGGAAAGAGAAGCAGGGCAGGAACAACTGCAGGGATGTGTCAGGGGCTGCAAGTGCTGATGGTCAGACGGATCACCATCCCAGCCCTGAATTCTCCTCAGAAATGAATAAATAGCAGCAATGAGAATGATGGATGCACAACACACACTTCCTGCGCTCCTGCACCTTCAGGATTCCTACAGTTACTTTGGCATCTGTCAAATCTTTTGCTGTAGAGGAACTTTAATCTAAGCTAGCAGACACAAAGGTTTCACCCCTCATTATACCCAATGTGTCACCAAATTTTGGATAAACCCAGCGTCTCTAGAATATTCACGTGCATCTGACACGGAACGTAACCACCTTACATTGGTGAAGGACTCGGTAAATGCTCCTTGAAGGGAAGGATCCAGAGGGCTTGTTCCAGAAAATGAGACATTAAAAGCCTCCAGGAATTCCAACCAAGATTAGTGAGCATGACTCGACTGAACTGTGCAAGACTGAACCAGCTCATTATTAACAGCTACAAGAGTGACAGAAAAGAGGTTTTCCTCCTTTTCTTCTCCCCCAACCACCACAGCCCTCGGTGGGAAGTGGCCTCTGTGACAGAATGCAGATGGATGATTGGCTTTGCAGAGAGCAAATACCAGGTTGGCATTTCAAAAAAACAGAGGGGATTCTGAGAAAGCTTGTAAATCCTCACGAAGATACTGATAAGTTTGTTCTTCACCTTATTGATATAAAAAAGGCATTCAGGATGACAGAACAGGGTGATGAATGAAATTTAAATACTCCAGTCAGGTATTCCGGCCCAGCCTTTCCTGGATTTCTCATACTTCAGCACTGGCATGTTTACTATTGCTCTTCTCCAGTGGAGCTTAACTTCTTCAGCGCCAAGGCAGACAGAACAACATTTATGATGGTATCTGATTTATTCTCATAAAACTTCCTATTCAACATACACAGTTAATTTGAATTCCTGCTGCTGATGTGTGACTGCCAGAGAAACCTTCTCCAGTTCTGCATGAGTTCCTGAGGTGCTGCTGCCTTCCCTCCTGTCACACAAAACTTCTCTGAAGTACAAGTTCAGTGATTTAACTGGGGCAGCAGTGCAGCTGCTCCTCCTCAGTTCTTCATCTGTGCACGTATTTCATCCACAGCTGCAAACTGCACACAGAATTTAGGGAAAAAAGAGAATCTTTTAATAAAAGCCAGTCTCGTTTCTATCATTTTTCTAAGTAGGGTTGTGATCAAATCTCCATTGCCTATTGCAAGAACCAGAGGAAGCCTCTTTAGCTTCTATAATGCAACATGACTTTATTACGTGGGGCATATGAAAAAGACTTGGATGGGAGTTCCAATGCAATGCCTGACACAAATTTCAATATCTATACCCATCTTTCAATAAATGCCCAGAAAAAAATAAGCAGCCCTGTTTCTGGTAATCTGATTATCACCAACCCCTCTATAATTTTTCCATCTGGTTTTTCTAGTGCTAGATTTTCCACTAGGAAGACCTTTGACATTAATATTAACATTTCCTTTAATTCCTTTAATTAATTAACAGTTCCTTTCCCTTGGGAGGAAAAAAAAACAAACCAGGACAGAGGCAGTGAGAGTTTTCTTTGCTGATCAGAGGTGCTGAGTGCTGGCACTGGGGCTGCAGTTTGTAAGAATTAAGGGATACACAAAAAGTGCAAATTACCTTTTATTGAGAGCTTTACAAAGGGCTGCAGCAAGATACTCATCAATTCTATCCTGTGGATAGTCCCAGCACAGTATATATCTCAAAAATTTATTTTGACACTGTATTCTGTCATTATTAGGGAGGGAAAAACAATCAGGATCACTTTAAGATTTTTTCTCCCTAAGACATTTTCTTTTTAGCACCTGAGTCTAATGGAATAGAGATCAGAAATTGACTACTAAAAGAAGTTTCACAGTTTCTCTGCTCCATAAGAAAACCTAATGAACTTGAATTTTAGTCTTACTTTTTCATTAAAAAAATGTTTTTAATGTTTAATTTTTGCTTTCTCATACTAAATGACTGGAAGAGCCTAAAAAATTAGCCTAGCCTAAATTGGGAGCAATCACCATGTTTTATTAACTGTGAGGATTATCTTCTGGAGAGCAATCACAAAACTATTGAATATTTTACTTTTCTCATCTGTGATCTTTTCTTCTGTCTCATTAGAAAACAACCCAGTGAATAAATCTTTCCGTGCCCAATTCTATGTATTCAGCTCCCATTTAACACATTGTGAGAGATCTCAGCATCTCAAAAGGAACCACTTCTCATCTGCCTCTTCTCCACTGCAGTCCTCAGCACCAATTTCCTACCAATCTACTGCATAAATTTCCAAATTTTTTCAGGTTGATGTGTTTAGGTGTTTTATTCCTGTGCTGCTTTCTATCACTCAACCACATGTGATTGATACCTGTAATTGAACTAAGGTAGGTGATTATCTCATGTAGAGGTTGATATTTTCTGGAACTCAAATTAGACATGAGGAGTAAACAACCAGAAATGAGATTTTCCCCAGGAAAAGAAAGGCAGTTGAAATTTTCCACTGAAAATGCTGTGGATTGTTCCTTTAATGGGAGTGCTGCAGTTGCTCTTAGCAGGAAAAATTCACAGAGAAAGCTCTTCTACACTGTCTGTTTTATTAGGGGAGAATTTAGGTATTATTGTGCTAATGCTTATCACTCAGACAGCAGCACAAATCTTTTTGTTATTTTATCTCTCCTCTCCCCTTAGTTTTCACAGGAGTTTGATAACTGATTAGCCCCTGGGCTCTTTTCTAATTGGTGGTGGTGCAGAAAGTCGCTCCAGGAGCTGTGTAATCCCATTGTCAGTGCCACAGAAATTGGGATTACACAGAATCCCATTTGCTCTGATCACAGCAGGTGCCAGCAGAGGTACACAGCGTTTCCAACAGGAAATTGTGGCTACAGAAGATGCTCTTTGATAATACCTGATGGAGGTCTGTGCGGAATGGGAAGAGTTTGATGCTCCCAGTGCCCCCCAGTTCAGGGCAGAGCCTTCTGAGAGTCACAGGTCACTTCAAAAACAAGTGGATGTGATCTGTACAAACACCTTTACTGAAGTTTCCTCATCTCTTCAATAATTCCTCACGGCTCTGTCACTCTCTGCTGGCGGTGACTCTTTTTGTCCTGTACCAGTGCCCTCAAAAATGGCGAGGAATTGATCATTTCTGACCATAAACCCCAAATTTCCACCCAGCAACCTGCACAAGGCAAGGCAGCCTGGCCTGAGAGCACCCTGCTGGTTATCACAATTCTTATTTCTGTGTCACACGGGGCAGCAGGAGCTGAGCTCAGACTCCCCCAGAGCTGCAGGTGTTCCCCAGATTTGGTACAAATATGGTTTTTACTGCTCAGGCTGGCAACACTGGCTAGAAAAACAGGAAAACCAACCTCCTCTGGTTGATCTGCTGTGTGGCAGGTCTGCTCCTTTCTCTTTTGAAGTGGCTTGTGAAGCAATTCTGATGGTATCCTGCAACAAAACATGAATATACTTTATTACTAAATAGAAGAAATACCATTTTTCTATCTCAGTAGCAAAGTAGGAAAATGTATTTCAGACTAAAAAAGAAAAAATGAGGAAACATTAAGTTCTGGAGATCCTATCACTTCGGAGTTTTTCATGGTCTTGCTTAATTTTGTTTTTAGTTTTCATCACGGGAACAAGTTCCATGGGAATGCAATAGAAATTGCTCTTCTGACATCTCTTGAAGATTGACTCTGGTTTTGGTATGAATGAGTTGCCTGTGGCTTGTCTAACTAGAAAATCTTGCAGAATTTACCACAAACATAACATTTGAAATACATTACTGCCATTTCAGTAGGTTAGTTTTCTTTTAAGTGAGCTTTTTAAAAAGAAAGCAGATTCCCTGTATTTTAGTTAGTTGGAAGTAGATTTAGAGAGGCAATTTGCAGATTGCCAAAGTGCATTAGCCTGATGCCAGCTAACATACGGACCTGTACCTCTGAGGGAGGATGAGCCAAAGACTAGGCTGGAAGAATTCACCCAAAAATCTGAATCTGATCTATTGTGTACAAATAAACCATCCAAAAACTGTGACCTGACCTATTGAGAAAGTTACAGATTTTGCTAACGGTACAAAAATCAAATGCAGGTTAAAGAGAGTAGAGAGAGACGAGATAAAATAGAAAGTGAAGCAAAACCAGAAAAATTTAACATCTGTCAAAAGTGTGGGAATATTTATAGATTCTAATGTAAATATGCGCTCTAAATCCAACTTTCCTTGTTATAAATTGTCCTATTTTCTCCAGAGGTGTTACACAACTGCGAGTAGGGAGCAACAACTCTTTCTGAAGCTGATGCCACAACCACAGCTACCTCCCAATTAAGAATGGAAGGAGATCTCTCCATCAGGCACTCAGCTACTAAGATGCAGTTCACACCACGCATGCCTCTGAGAAGTTTGCAGTCTGTGAAAGCGAAGGTGAAGGTCAAGGATTAAGCCACAGAAACCTTGGCTACCTGCAGAGTCTGCAATCAAGATGTGTGGAGTTGATACATTCTCATATTATTCCCAGAAATGATGTCTTTTCTTCCCATAAATGTGGTCACTGCATTGCTGATCACCAGGGTTTTGTAGTACAGGGCTGAGAGGTGATTTATAAAACTCATGTTTTCAAGGCAGTTCATCAGGGAATTGAAGCAGCTAAGATGTTGATAATCACTGGACCTGAAGCAGATCTGACAGCCAAAATACCAGTCTTCCTCAAAAAACTTTTTGCTCAGAGGTATTTGCTGTAAACAACTTTGGTTCATCTGTAGTCAGAAGCAGTGCTGGTTTTTCTTGTCTGGGTATTACATTCCCTTGCTAAGCCACCTGCCCATCACAGCCTTTTGTCTTTCAGGAAGGGCTAGAAAAGATTCTTGCTTGCCCAATAAATTATCAACAATATTTTCCATTTAAAAATTAGTCAATTAGAACATGCTTTGCATGAAAACTCGGTAGAAAGTTCTTCTTTCTGCTAGAGGCTTTTCCTTATACAGTGTCTTGTTTTGGCACATAGACATCCTCACCCCCATTAAAATATCAAAAGTTTCAAATAATCATCTGAGCACAATTTTTTATTCAAATGGAGCTTTGATCTTAAAGAACTAAATAACTCAGATGACTCACATGAGGCTGCTAATTCCAGCCACACAATAATATGAAAACCTTTGCTGGTGAGTGCAGATCACACAAAGTTTTGAGAGAGCAGCTTCCCCCCTCGGTGGGCACAGAGATTAGATCACTCACAGAAGAGGTGCAAACAAAACTATCACCCAGGAAAGACCAAGCAATAGACAGAACTAAATAAACTCATGCAGGAATAAATAAAAGAAACTTTCTTCATGCCTGGGGTCAGACTGAGACTGGCAGGAGGAGAGCAGCAGCTCCAAGAGTGCTCAGGAGGTGAGCACAGGCTCAAAGTCCAAACCCAACCACATTCAATCAAACCTTGAGGCATTTGTTTTCTCTCAAACCACCTTTTTTTCAGAAGGACTCAGCCTTTCATTCACTGGAGCCATCAGGTGGTATTCCCTTCCAAACCCCATGACCTGGGCACCTGGCTTCTGCTCAGAACCTTTTTGCTAAATAATTCCACTGATTTCAGCAAGCCCGGGGCAAAGTAGGAATAAACAAACCAGAAAAATCACCGAGTCTGGTTCTGTATATCCAGTGAGCGCTTCAGTCACAGCAACAGCATTCATGGCCTCTCAGCAAAGGGAAATCAGCTCCCATTTATTGTCATTTTCTTTGTTGGCTTATCCATGGGTTGGAAATTCTGCAAGTCACACTGCTTTAGATGCTGGTCCAGCTCCTTTCACAATCTTCATTTCCAACCTGTCCCTTCACAGAAGGCCTGCGAGGGAGGGCAGGAGGCTCTTTTTATTCTCCATGCTACCTTGCTCCTGCCAGTCTTGTTACCACTAATGATCTCAAATACTTTTTACAGCGTTTAATCAGGTATAGTATTTAATTGGGTAATCACCTGCTGAAGTAAAAATAATGTTTCTAAGCAGTCCATGTGCCTTTGCAGCACAGAGAAACAGCTTCAAGCAGGAAGGCTGAGGTGCAAATGCAGTTCTTGCGTTTTGGTGATTGGCTGGTTTGGATGGGAGTTGAGGGAGGAGATTCACTTCCAAATAAACCTTCCCCCTCTGCTCCCTGTTCTGTTATGGGTCAGAGAGGAATTTTTTCCTACTTAGTAAATGATCGTAAAAACTGCATTTCTTGATGTTTCCATTCTTTTGCTCCAGAAGCAGCAATGCCCAAAGCAGACTAAGAACATTTGGTGACTCTCATCCTCCATTCTCTTCTTCAACTGAACATGGCAGCTTCGTATAAATTATCATGGCAAAGGTGGCCTAAACACAACAGGCAAAATGCCATCTGGATTTTTGAAGACAGACAGAAGGCCTTTAGAACCTGAAAGAATTTTTCAAAAACCTCAAATATGATTTTTGCATATGATAACATCTGAATTCCAAAAATAACTACTTTATACTAGACAATAAATACAGGTTTAGTGTGAGGTAAAAGAGAAGTTTCCCTTGTGTGCTGCCAAACTGGTAGAAAACAGGACAAACCAGTTTGGGGGGACTAAAAATCAATGGAGAAACTCCATAACACTCCATAGGAGCCCCTGGTGTTTAATATATTCATAAGCTACTTGAAAAGAATGAAGAATAAGGTGCCAAAATTTGCTTAAAGCAGAAAACAGCTGAGGTTTCTTCAACATGGGCAAGAACACAGCTGAGGGGACATAGGATGACTGACTCTGGCTTGATAATTCACCACAATTTGTAGCATGAGATCCACAGGGATGAAAGCATGGGGCAGCACTTTGAACATAAAGAGCAAAGATGTAAATCAAACTTGTCCTTCAAAATTCAGAACTAAAATGATGGAATACCTTCCAAAAGGACAGGCTGGATGTTAATATGCAGAGAGATTAAAAACCTCTTAGACAAATGGAAGAGAACTCCCTCAAGTGCTATTAAGCAAAATGGCCTGGCTATAATATCCTGGTGAATAATATTGCAGACAAAAATATGAAGAGCTATACCTAGAGAAATATCTCTGTGTTTGCTCTGCTCTAACATTTTTCTGCAAGCATTTGCTCCTGCCTGCTGCCTCTGCTGATTTCTCCAGGGTCAGCTGGACTCTCGGACGGAGCTGCTGCAGACAGCCCTTTGCTCTCAGAGCCCTCTGCCCTTTGCATGTAGTTAAGAGAGTTTCCCCTCGGAGCGCACAGACATCGAACGGAGCAGTTCTCCATCTTCCCTCGCAGGCACTCGGCTCAAAAAGGGAGCCTTGAGCCACTGATCTTCTGCTGTGCACGGAATGGAAATCAGATGAGAGAGAAGAAAGGAAAAGCCTAATGATAGTCGAGGGATGCTGTGCAAGCCTTTCCAAAAGGTAGAGAAAAAGCAACAAGCATCACATAAATAAAAAAATGAAGACCTGAAGCCGTGAAACAAACAAACAAATCAACCACCCCATCCAATCAACAAAAAAACAACCCAAAACAACCCAGGCCACCCCCAAAACTCTTATCTATTGGGTATAAAGAAATCTATTTCTAAAAGAAGGGCTTTAAAAGAAGCTTAAGTCTGGGCTATATTCCCACCATTCCTTGATTAAGAGCAGCACTCAAGGATAACAAGCAGCCTTGTGTCGTACATGGCCTTGTAAATAAAGCATGAGGGAGATAAACTGACTTTTACAACTTTTCTGGGAAAGCTGGGAAATTAATGGAAACCACCTTAGCCCTAAGATAGTTTCTCCCAAATAACAGAGTAAATCAATTTACATAAAAGCCCCACTCTGCTATTGTTAGCCTCCTTCCAGAGTTCACGCTTCCTTGTTTAAAGTTAGCCTGCACCTCCAAACCACAGTGCAATTTCTATAGATTGATTCTTTCCTCACTTTCCAACGCCATTAAGACCCTCCAGGATGTGTTTTACCATCCTGCTCATCCCAGCCTCCCCCAGCACACCACCAGCAGCCTCATCTATCACACCACACCTCCAGGCCTATGCTAATTGACCAATAAAACACACCTGTAGCATATTAATGTCCCAATAAAACACTCTACATATTCTGTAAATTTTGTGTTATCAGTTCTCCATCAATTATTTATTAAGAGCCAGCACAATAAATCATCTGCTGAGCAAGGTGCAATAGCACGAGGACAGAATAGTGCAAAATACATTTTATCACCTCCTCACTGCAGCTCCAGCCTTTGTGGCACACTGCGTATTCATAAGTGCTTGAAGTGAGGTGAGATTGAACTCTTCAGCTCTAAATCTTCATGCCCTATTCACCAAGAGATTGCCCTGCTGAAATTAGTAAAAGAACAGGTTTTCTGATATGTATTTGCTTGCATCAGGTTCTCTTAATCCTAATATTAGTAATTCCCTTCTGCATATAATCCATAGGTTCATCTTTTTTGAGTCCTCCTTAGCTGTCTCTGTATGAGCATTAGCTAACAGGAATATTTCCACTAAAAATGCACTCTGAGTCCTTTCAGGACTAAAGTGGATTGTTCAATTTCTCTAGAGAACATTTACAGTATCTCCAAATACAATTAGCACATGACTGAAATGAGGGTGGTTCCACCCCCACAAAATTAAGAGCCAGTGTGGACTTCATTGACCTTGTGAGTTTTCAAGTGGTGCCTTATTTAGGTTGAAAATACTTTGGATTTCTAATAAATGTTATAGTTAAATCCAGATACAGCAACACTCAAATAGAAAACAGATAAAGGCTTGGAATAATCACGAAAACATAACCCTTAAACAATTCCTGATTCTTTCTCCAAGGGGAAGTTAAAATTCATATTTCTACTGCTTGTAGACCTCAATGATTAAAACACAGCGTATCCCTTTTTTTCCTCTGTGTTCTTATTTATTGCTGCCTTTACAAGATAAATGTTTCGTGAAGTTGAAAAGAATTAAAATCAAAACTTACAGAAGTGACTGAAATGAAAGAGGAATCAGCAAATGCATGAGTATGAAGTTTAAAGATCATTCTGTTGCCTCTCGTTCGAGGAGCAATTCTTATGTCGATGGCAAATGAAGGATACACAAGAAAGGAAAGCACTAGAGGAAAGCAGAAGTTAAAGGGGAAGAAATTATCATCATTGTTTTTCTCAATTCATTGTGCACATCCAACTGTAAGCTCTCAGGAGCTCTAAGAACAGGTGGAAATCATGGTATTATTCATTATTTTTCATAGAAAAGAGAATGCTCGTCTCCATCACCTTCAATCCACCACACATTGTTCATGCCACACTACAGTGTGTCTTAAAATAAAATATAGGAATGGCCGCATTACAATTACAAGAGAAATAAAAGCTTTTCTTTTCTAGTGGCCATTCAAAATGTGCCTTTAGGGTCACATTTTTTATCTATCATTTACTCAGTGCTTCAGTCCTGTGTGACAGAAATGACTTTCGTTGAAATTTAGCATCTGCAAACATTTGCCCCCCTCGTGCAGATCGCTTAGACCCAAGAAACCTAAAGTGAAGAGGGAAAGTTACACTCAGCACCACCCACAAAAGTCAGCCTTGGCCTCTTTAGATAACATCTGCGACAGACTGAGGTAATTTATCCCGCAGCAGAAATTGTATTATATCATGAAGCACTAAAAACACTGTTCCTGAGGTTATAAACCATATTCTCTGTCTAAATATTAATCAGTTTGAGGTTGCACATGTAAATTATCCCCCCAGATGTCTCAGGAAGCAGAGATGCTCAAGATGGCAAAGCTTCCTCATGTGGAATAAGAAGGAACAGGATGATCTGTAAAAACTCAGTTTGGTGTTGGTGCAAATGCTCAAATAGGCATGAAAAACCTTCCGTGATGACAATATTCAGAGTGTTTTCTGAAATGTCAGAAACAAACATTAAATATATCAACAATATTTCAATGTAACTATGGAAAACTGGCAGAGCATTCAAAGAATGCCTCGAGAACAGGGAAACCAAATGTTCTGCTTTCATCAAAACAAGACAATAACTCATCTCAAAAGTGTAATTTCGAGGAGATGCAACAAATGCTCAGAAAACAATATTATGGGTTTTGTAAAATATGGGAGATTTTCTGCAAAATCTAAAAATTATAATTTCGCCAGTAAAGGATCAAATTACCATTCTCATTCAGAGTAATAACAAAGAGCTTCAATATTACACGTCAAAACAAACTTACTTTGCACATTCACCTTAATTTTATTTCCTTGTTTGTTTGGATTTTTTCCTTGAATCTTGAAAATGCACCTATGAAAGTTGTCACTTTTTATAACTGGATACAAATAAAGAATTCAAAACAAATACAGTCCCACTGTGAGTGAGTTTTGGCATTGCACATTGGGTCTAAATCTATTAAAATAACAGAAAAAGGTAACAATAATGTAATTATTAGTTACATTTTTGAATAATATTTTGCTAATATCAGTCAGCAGGTCATAGCTTGGAGTTTTATTATGAGCAATAATCTTGAAGAACAGGTAATGGCTACTAATTTAATTCTGCAAATCATTCCTCATATCTTCCCAATTTGCTATTTTTCTATGACTTTAAGTCAAACTGAAAAAAACCATAATTTTTCATTAGTTTTGTAGCTTGTAAGTAATGAAGGTTTATACAGAAATAGGAACTGAGCAAACTAGAACTGCCTCTTTTGTGACATTTCAATCTGGTTGAAAAATATACATTTTAAGTGTGACATACATCAGAAAACTTGCCCATTAAAGCATCTATTTTGTTATTATTATTTTTAACTTCATACTTTCAACATGCCAAGAAAAGCCATTTTAACTGGAAATAAATAATGGCCTGAACCATAGGATTTGGGTTTCCAGACCCACAGCCCTGTTTACCATGTCAGTGAGCAATCACCCTGCAAGTTAATTAATAGGCAAATTAATTCTGTTGCCTTATATCTTTCATAAAGGTCCTAATTCAAAGAATTTGATGCTTTCCTTCTATTTAAGGAATTATTTCTGTATAATAGTTAATTATTAACAATTAACAGTTCTATTTACTTAATAAGCCTCTCAGATAACATCTAAACCAGGATCAAAGTCAAGTGGGGAAATAGAACTCTCAAATCATCAGCTGTAAAATAATTTGTTCATTTTCATATTATGAGAAAGAAGAAGTGTGGAAGTGCAAGATTTGAGCTGCACCTCTCCTTGCAATTTCAGTTTTCTGATATCCGAAGCACAGCAAGTAAGGCCTATTTACAGACATTTTTGTCTCTCTCGAATGTAGATTTTTTCCCCCTTTTTTATTATATCTGTGTCATTCATTTGGAAGGTGCTCATGTTGTTTGAATTAAATATTTGTTTCCCCCCTTCCATCCTTCCTAATTTTTTTTCTATTGCCTTAGAATGAGGAATTTTGATCCATCCGAAACAAAAAGCCCTGGACAGATTATAGTAGAACAAGATATTTATTTGCTCTGACTTGGCATAAAGTGAAGCACGTGAAATTAAATCCTGCATTAACACGAGAGCAATACGTGTTTCAGCATGGATTTAAACACAGTGGATCTTGTATTTCTTTTGTTGTCAAATCCTTTTAAAATTGCATTTTAGGACAGGAAATTTTAATAGGATAAAATGCTACAAAAGAAACAACATCTAAAATAAGAACACTGAAACTCTAGGAGAAACCTCAGCACGGCACAAAGCTGTTTGACTTCTGGCTAATATTTATCTATTATTTTCACGGGTTGTAGAAAGAACCAAGTTATGAATTAATAACAGGATGATTATTTCCACAGAAAACACATATAGGAAGCTAGAAAAGCACTAAACCTTTTCTATATTCTGCCTGAGTCAATATTCCCTTTCCTCAAACATTTCAAGAGCATATCAATGGTAATGAGCATAAATACATGCACTGGACTGAGCACAGACCCAGCCACGAGCGATGGTACAACTGCAGGAAAAACTGCACAGCCATACCCATTCAAATTCATCAGCACTCCCATTCTTATTGAAAACTTCTGAAATATTGATTAATCCTTTGTTTGCTCTTTCACATCCCAAAAATGGAGCTCTTTCCCCTTGACAACTGACCACATCTTTGTGCTGAGCTGCCACACATTGGAGGTGAGCTTTGCCTCTGGCAAGAGCCCTCCAAAAGGAGTTTGAACCTCACCTGAGTTACCCCCATGGGGTAACATTCACATTTCACAGAGCTCTGCGCACAAACATACACAGATAAGTACAAAATGCATCTGGAAATCTGAATTAACGCTGGGAGGAGTGGCTGTGTGCGCTGACATCTCACTGGAGCTGACTGGATGTTCAGAATCTGTTCTGAGCTAGCTGAGATCTGAGGAGAGAAAGAACCACCTGGAACTGATTCTTCTCTGGGATGAAGGAGGTGAACACCCACAGGAGGCAGGCGGAACTCACGCTGGACCACGGGGAAGTCCAAGTGATTGACTGGGGAGACACCTAACCTTGAGGTGGGTTAAGAGCTTCCAGCTGAAATTAAAAGACAAAGCTGCCTCCCCCAACAGCAGTCCAAGATTAGCATGTATCTTCTGATTTAACTGCAAGATTAACTTGTATTTTTCATTTAAAACTCAGTTTAAAACTCAACAGTGATGATAAATCAGTTATTTTAGTGTTTGATGCCAATTCTACTTCCTATCAAGTAAGAAATTTTGGAATAGATGCTATTAGTACTTGTATAACTCCGCTGCACTCCTGCTGGCTGCAACCTTAACAGAATATTTCTGTGCAGGACATGGCCTCAGTAGGAGCTGGGAATGACAAATTAAATATTGTGCTTTAGGAAGCCAAAGGTTGGGTTCATATCTGGAGTGAGAGTGAAATAGATTAAAACATAATACAGTTAAAAATGAAAATGCACTAATAATCAGCTATTCATTTTTCTGGAGAAGAAAAAACAAATAGAAAAATATTGCAGAAAATAATAAACTGAAGGAAAGTTTTATCTTTTCCAAGCCAAATATAATTTTTTATTGTCTAAAAGAGCAGCATAACAATAGTTAGAGACCATAACCTTCCTGCTGCCAGGTTGTACCTGGTGTTAACATAAGTGCACTCATTATAATCAAAATCCAGCAAAGTTCTAAAATCTGTTCTTCAGCCTCAGTGATGAGTGACTTTCCAAACAAAGTGACTTTGTTGGAGCTTACATGTCAGCATTAAGAGTAGACACAATTGACTTTTATCTTTGGTCACTTAAAAAACACATTAAACTTTCTTTATGTAACCTGAACTCATGAAAAAAAATGAGACTAATGCAGTAAACCCCAATAAAAATGGTTTCAAATCAATCAGGAACTTATTAATCAAATTATTGAAATTATTATTAATTACTTGTTATTATTAACAGACGCAATGAACTGGCAACAGATGGTGTGATAGAGTGAAAAAGAGATTAATTTCATACATTCACTTTTGGCAGTCCTTCTGCCCAACCAGACCATCTGTGGCACATTAGAAACGTTCGAAGCTGCACCATACATATTGCAAAGATGATACAAATTACTGGACTCTTTGCTTTTCCAGTCCAAAACCCATTCATCCCTCATGATGACGGAATTTTAAACAAAGAAGTGTTTATCATATACATTGTGCTCTCTGCTCTGCCGCCGTTTCCACGGCACTGCAGAGATTCTGAAGGATTTCTGCAGGATTTCGTCTGAGCTGCAATTTCCAGCGTGCGATCGACCTCAAGTTTTTGCTCACAGCACATTCTCCACTGCTGACAGGAGGAGTTTCAATTTACAAGTTGGGAATCTTCTTCACTTTCCCTTTTCCAAGTGAAGATTCCTAATCGGTTTACAGAAAACTCATAAGGGGATGAATGTTGTCGCTGTTGGCTCTTACAATTCTGATTTGTGTCAGCATTTAACAACTGGACATTTGTTTGGTTTTCCTTCTGCTTTGAAGTTTTTCTATCATATTTGTAGACAATTTTGTAAAGACCAACATTTCATCTCCATAACCCTCTTCACCTTTGCTACAAATATGTGTATATTGTGCACACGGAGATGAAATCTTGTTTACGTTTACTAAATACATTTTTAATGTTAGAAAATTAATTTTAATGGACACACATACACCTGTATAAAAGGATTTGGAACACGGAAATATTCTTAGAAATCTAGGAGATTTCCATAGACCAGGTTCATCTATGCAATGTGATCATTTTCGGGGAAATTTTAATCGAATGGGTAAAAGACTAATGACATCTGTTTCCAGTGAAATAGTCTGTGTTTTTAGTGTAAGTCTGTGTTCTAAATTGTCCTAGATAGTTTGTCCTAGATAACACACACAAATCCATCTGCCATGGCCATCAGAGAACCTAAAACTGCAACTTGTGAAAACAAGGAATGAGGAGCTGGATTTCAGTGACCCAAAATGTGTGAGTCACAATCACATAAAGATTTTCTTCTGCCCCTCCTCACTCTTCTTTCCATCTAGGAAGAAAGGAAGGAATGGGCTAACACAGCCTATGATCATTTTGTGAATCTGGAATTTATTGCTTTGAAACAAGCAGTGAAATAAGCCTTCTGTTACTTTTTTCACTGTCTTCCTCAAGCCCCTTCACACCACATTTTTCTTCCATGATTTTCTACTCGTCCCTCTTCTCAGTTCAGTTCTAAAGGCTCAGCAAAGCAACTCTCACAAGACCTCTGAGAATCCCCTGCCAGAAGGGCCACAGAGACAATTACTTGAAAAAAGGTCATTGTGTGAGCCTGAAAGGGCTTGTGTTCCATCTTTCCAACCTCAGCAGTGCTGTAGGAAGTGGATTGAACACCTGAAACAGAAACCACTCTCATCTGCTTTGTTCTTTTTGCTCTTGCTTCATGTACCTTCAGCTCGGCAGTAAAAGGCTTCAAATGAAACAAAGAAAGCCCAGTCTTTCTCTATTTCTCCGTTGGAAGAGTCAATTCTGCAGCCATCCCTACTGTCAAAATGGGACAAAGAAAGGGAATTAAGGAGTGTTTCGTGTTTAGTCCATACAAAAACTTGCTTTAGTTGAAGGAAGAGAGATAAGTGCAAGTTCTGATACAAAAGTCCTAATATTTTAGCAGGTTTGGTTTTATTTACCTTTAATAAAAGGATATCTTTTACATGAACCTTTTTTGCCATGAAGCTGTACTGGATAAGGTGCTCCTTAAATTGCTTATCAGAATATCTAATTTTGCCTATTATCTTAGAATTGACAGACTTTTAAGAAAGTGTTTTATTTGTTCTCAGTTTATAAGAGCACATAGAACTTCAGTGCTACATCTCTCTGCTCCCTTATTTTTACTGTTGAGGAAGATCTGAAGTTATAAGAGCCAAGAAAACAATTGAAAGAAACAAAGGTTTTCATTTTCTCCATAATATTTCTTGCTAGTAACAAGGAATCAAACAGAAAAATACAAGAATTTAACAAGGCATTAATTTCAAATATAGTGGACAGTGAATTCCTTGCTTAAAACAATGAAATGCCTAAGCTGAACATAGGAGATTGATTGAGGTCTTTTCAAGAGATATATGAGTTCTCAGGTAAATTCTCTCTGTTTCTTCAGGAAAGGAGCCCCCAAAACCATTGGTTATGAGAAAGTGACTGCTCTGGCACTCTGATCCTCCTTTAATTTTCAGAGTATTTCCAAGAAAAAGGCATTTTTCCTGAATTTCCTACTGTGACAGATACATATGGTACATATAAGCAAATATGTGCTGAAGTTTAATGAGAGCTGTGTCCAAGAAAAACAATTCTGCCATGAAAGTGAAATATTTTTCACCCACTTTGTTTAAGAGAATTAAAACAAAATCTCATGCAATGGAATTTTGGGGCCAACCCTAATTTTTCTTTGGATCTAAACCAAGAAAATACAGTCTAAGCTTTTCTTTTTGTTAAGCTTTGAAACAATACTATTTTGCAGGTTAAAGTTAATTGCAAAACGCTTTGAAATGAAACAGCAATACCAAGCTAAAAGCAAAATTCTTTCACTGTATGCTTTCAGTTTCCTTCTTCCTTCATTTTTGACTGAACCCATGTCTTGAATTCAGTTTGAACTCACCAATTCTTTTGATTCCCTTGAAACTTCCTTTTGTTTGCAAATGAGTGCTCAAGCAAATTATATGCCCCAAGTATAAAATGTATTCACTTTCAGCCTGCATTTCTCACCAAGCAATTAGCTCTTTGTTCAGGGAAGCACAATGGCTTTCAGTTCTCTCTGGGCAGCACCTTCTTTTTAACTTCTCATCTCAAGAGCCCAGCAACTCCTGAAAGGCAAAGTGGCACCATCGCTCAGCTTTTTCCGCCTCCTCCTCCTTTCACTCTCCCTCCATATATTCTTTTCATGCTTCAGAACGTCTCTGATTCACACAGCGCCGTCTCCTTGACCTTGACTCTACACATTATCTTGTCATCTCTTGTCTTGCTGTCTCAACATCCTTTCTCGGGTCATTTCATCTCTGCTTTCTGTGCTGTGCAGTGCCAGGACACACAAATGCTGATGGGCTTTGAACACACGAACCTCACCATCCTTTTGGTGCAACAAGATCAAGGTTTGATTGGTTTGGTACCATAATTATGTAAGATGGTTGCTCTTCGATGACTAAAAAAAGATGGAACAAGTGTCTCAGGGATAGGCTGAAAGCATTCAGAACTCCAGAGTTCCTCGAAACATCCAGGACAGCAAACAGCAAAATTTAATTCCCAGGCATGTAGATATTTCACAAATAACCACAAGGACAATTTGCCTTCCCAAAGCCAAGAAGACACATTAGTTACAGCTTTCCTGACTGCTAGTTCCAGCCCTAATATTTCAGTATTTGTAAACCGGTAACATCTCAGTGACATAAAAGTAACTCAAGATTTGCTCATTTCCCCAAAAATCTTCTTTTCTGATGTCTTGCCTTCTAACTTGCCAGAAGACTGCCAGGACAGCAACGAGCACCTACAGTAATTCTTAGAACCAAAGAAATGAAGTGATAAATATGCAACAACAAAAAAATTACCTGGTTAAAATCTGATAAGAGACCACAGACAAAGATGTGAAGTTTGGGAGACCTTTTTGTACTTTCCTTACATAGTTGGTTCCCACCACAGCACAAAAAAGGTGACACCATATCCCCGTCCCTGGGGACACTTTACAATGTGGCACTTTACAATGCTTTCTCGTAATAACATCACCGTTTCTTTGTTTATAACCCCAAATATTTGTTTTGTCAGTAATTTCACAGTATCTGTCTGTAAGATTTATTTTCCAATTTCCATATATGTTTAATTACCAAAAAGATGCCAAATTGGCCACCAAGCTACTCACTACTCAGAGCCCACTGTGCCAGCTTGTCACAAAATAATGTCTTGGTGATTTATTAGTTTATTCCCTATATCAAAACTTATTTTCATTATCATATCAAGTTTCTGTTCCCTATTGGTCCTACAGCCATCAAGGAAACTGAATCTAAGCTAAATGAGTAATTGAATTTGACACAGCTGTCCTAATCCATTATATTGATATTAGTATTTGAGGCAAGAGATACTTGTAAGGATGGCGAGTGACCTGAGCAGCCTTGTCTCCCTCAGATAAGCTAAATTTTGCCCATGTAGATGATGTGAACCTGTACAGGGTTTTTCATTTTCCATCCTAAGGCAGCTGAGTATTTTGGTTGTATATTGTAACTATGATTCTTGCACAGATGAAGGAGGAATTCATAACTCATTTCATAATGGAGGAAATCAGTTTAGTGTTAGAGACACTCACTAGTACTGCAGGATGTCATTGTTAAGGAAGGTCTGATAATTTTGCAGCACTACCAGTTTGAAAAGTATTTTTATTAAGTATTTTTAAGTATTTTAAGTCTTATTCTAATGGACATAGAGGGGCTAGAGAGATCTCACTGTCTCCAGTGAGCCTTTCCCAGTTTGCCCTCCCTTTTCTTCCCTCTAGGGCTGGTTTTTCTGGTTTTACTGCTTGGTGATGAATGAGGTGGACAAGAGCAGGGTCTGGGGGCTCAGTCAAAGCTTGGGACAGGGATTTTGCAGGCCCGTTCGCACAAACTACCTGGCAGATTAAACATTTGTTTTTTGAGAACTTGGATGGGTTTTTCATGGAGGAAATTTATTCAGTAAACTCTAACACCCCCCTTGGAGAACTTGTCAACTTTTCCTCTTATTCTTAGCAGAAAGTTCATTGTCATACATTCCATAGATAATTTTTCCCACATGCCCATACATTCTTTATCTTACTCAAATTCCTCACTTTCTTTCAGTTATTTCTTTATCACTCTAATTTCTACCCTAATTTTTAGAGCACAGACGTGGTTAGGCACATGGATATTCACTTATCTTAAAACTAAGGAAATAAAAGCTACAAAGACACATATGGATTTTATACCTATGGTTCTTCCACCTTTGAAATAGCTTCTAAAAAACCCTTAGAGCAGTGATTAGAGAAATTACTATGGGAAAAGATTGCTAATTCAAGGGAAAGCAAAATAATTTCAAAAGAAAGATGTACACCAAGTGATTTCTTGCATTTTGAGCATAGAGCTCATTATTGGCCCTGTTGTACAACACTGTTGTACGGTGATGTGAGTGTTCTGTGGGATATCAAATCAGGAATTCTGTTTCTATCTCTGGCATCCAATGTCTGCATGGTCCCATACAAGCAGCACAACCCCTTTGAAACATGAAAGCAAAAATGTACATTATCTGCACCTGAGAAGAGACAGCAGCTTAGTAGGATCTGTGCTGTTTATATAAGCATTTAAAAGAGAGAGGCAACACTCCGATTTTATTCCTTTTCTCATATATTCTGTTCTCCCTCATCAAACACTTCAAAAATTTGAAACTCTCTGTCTTCTAATATAAATGTCTCCTACTGGGAAGCTACTTTTTCTCAATGTGTTCAAAACAGATCATTAACAAGTTTGCCAAAGGAAAACCTGTGTTAAGCTTCAAGATTTTATTTCCCAAGAAAATATATTTTACTCTCTCATTCTCAATTGGCATGAAAAAAAGAGCCTTTTTTTTCCATTCCACTTCCCTCAACCCAAAATAATTTTTTTTTTTAAAAAGCATGAACAGTCAATATCACAGAACTAACTTGTTCATATCCTCAACTCAGATTAGAAATATCCTCCATTGACATCTAGGATGGGACAGCATTTTCCTGGAGTCAAGTCCTAGACAGATTACACCAAACATTCCTGACCTGGGCCTTGACAACTGCAGGGGAGCGAACATTCTAAATTTGTTACTTTTGAACACCAGCAAATGGCAAAAGCTGAGTATTGACAAATAACTGTAAGCTGGGGAGCACGTGCCATTAACATTTTGATCGAAATGACCATGGGCACACAATGTAGAAAAAGAAACCTTTGTGTCTTTAGGCACATTTTCTGTTCTTTCCTATTTAGCACAAATTGACTTATTCCCTTGGTGCATAAAAGGAACATTTTTTATACAACTGAAAAAAAAAAAGAAAAAACTGCTCGCATGTTTCATGTTGCTGGTTTGTGGGCTTTATCTTGCTTGTTTGTTTTTGTTGATTTGGGGTTTTGTTTCATTCCCCCCTCTTCTCCCTCCCAAAAAAAGATTAATCTTAAATCAACCATAAATAAACCAATGAAGTGCAGGAAAATATCCTGTTTTCTTTCACTCTTGACTTTGGTGACACGAAGTTTTAAGGCTAGGGCTGTTTTGGTGAAGTTAGAATGAAAATTATCCTGATCTCCTTTAAAGCACAAAAGAAAAGAAGTTGCTATCAGTTTTAGAGTTGTACACAGACATTTATTTGATTCACACATCTTAGGTAGTCTTTTCTTGTGACGGATGGATTCAAACTCTAAACTTTCTATTATTCTGAGATGGCCCTGGGTATTGTGCAGCAGGCTGCACTTACACCATCTATTACCACAAGATGCTTTAACAAAATACATCCATCAAGGAAAAAGTGACAGATCTGCACCAAAGGATTCCCAGGATGAGAACATGAGAGGCATCAGTATTATAACAGTATTTGTTAGGTTCCTTGAAGTATTTTTCTCTTCTAAAATATCTGGTTTTTATAAACAGGCTAACTTTGTCTTTTCATGGGTACTCCTGCATCTCTTTGTAAAAATGTGACTTCTGATCTTCCAATTATCTACCAAGTAGCAGATGATTTATATGATAACTTTACAGATACTCTAATTCTCTAATCCCTTCTTACACTCATAGAATCACAGAACTTGCTGTGTTTGCAGGGATCTGAAAGCCAATCTCATTCTAACCCTCCTGCCATGGGCAGGGACACCTTCCACTATCCCAAGCTGATCGGAGCTCCATCCAACCTGGCCTTGGACACTTGCAGGGATCCAAGGGCAGCCACAGCTGTGCTGAGCACCCTGTGCCAGGGCTCTCCACCCTCACTGGGAAGACTTTTTTTCCTAAATCTGGTCTAAACCTGCTCTTTCTCAGTTTGAAACCCAACAAGGCAGCAGTGCAGAGACTAAAGGCTGTGGATTAAGTTTTCTGTTGCACCTTTACCACTCTTGGTCTGCAAAGATACCGTCTGGTGAAGTATTTACCTCCTCAGTTAATCCTGCTTCTCTTGAGGATTCGTGTAGGAGTTGCAGTTATGTAATCTGGCAGCTACATTCACAATTAAATAAGATGCTATACCCAGTGCAGTATAAGAAAAAGTTTTTCACTTCCGAGTATCAAAATGGTCAGAACTGATTTAGAGGAGCAATCAGGATGGTTTGAAAGCCACAAAGTCAAAAAAGGGAAGACTCAAAAGTAAACCATTCCTCACAGGATTCCTTTTTTCCACAGTGAGTCACCTGTCTCTTTGTTTCTGACCAATTTGATTCCTTGCTCGTTTTTATACCTGTAACGACATTCTTTATTTTGCATCTATTTTTGTCTGTCGAATTCCAGCCCCCAAATGAGTGTCTTTCCCCAGCCATCTCCATCTCAGCAGCTCACCTCCCTGATCTGCAGCAGAGGAGGGGAAACAACAGATTGCGTGACAGCCTGGCATTGAGCACTGCTCTCTTCTAAAGAAGCTTTTCAGGCTTGCTGTCCTTGCAAGTGACTGCTCAAAGCAGATATAAAAATGCAGAGTGAAGTATGGTATGAATATTAAAGGGACATAACCTTTACCTGGTTAATGCCATTATTTATTAAACTGGTGACTTCGGCAGACAAATTGATTGGACCAATCTGAATGATACTCAGAGGCCAAAGGAATCCAGTGAGGCTCAAGCTGTGCTGAGAAAATTGATGTCCAAGCATTCAGATGTTTGTGTCCAGAAAGACATGATGAAGAATTTTAGATAAGGCTTATCAACTCAGCAGCTCCCAAGAACATTTTCCCTTTGTTTCCATAGTCCTCCTCACAGACAGAGGAAATGGGGTACATCGGACAAGTCAGAAAAAGAGGTAGTAACTGGAATTTTGGTTAAGGTTTGAGTCTACCATACAAAAAAAAAAAGTGAAAGTCTATGCTATACCCAGGCAAGAAGCAAAAATAAGTTTCTGGCTTTCGAGATCCCAGTTCTCAAAGTTACAGTCAAGTCTTCCCCATGTTCTGCCCATCTGTCTAATGGGCTCTCAGCCTAGGCAGCGCTGGAATGGAGACAGTGTCGTTATCCTGCGCTGTAATTGGCATGGCAGGATGGAGCAGCATGTACAGCCTCCTCCTGGTGGGAGGGAAAGGGGGAAGAGAAACCGAAGCAAGTGAGCCAGATGTCACAGGGACCCCAAGAGGTGTGCTGGGATCCAGAGGACTGAACAAGCTGTCTGCTTTTGCTGCACAGAAGCTGCTCCTTCCCATCCTCCACTGCCTTTGTCTTTTCCAACGCTCATGACTTTGCTCTTGCTGTTGGTTTTGTGCTTCCAACCAAAGGGTAGTGTATTTTAGTAGCTATAAGCATGAAAACATTCCACTTGTGATGACCCTTTCCCTTTCCATGTGCTAGACATTGATGTTAGCAGGAGATGGTGAGGGAAAGAGATGGTTTAAATAGCAATATAAGAGCATGAAGGAAAGAACAGGACTTAATGAAAATTGAAGGACCACTTTATTTTGACAGTGGCTTCATCTGTCTGGAAAACTTTCTTTGGTTGATGTCTCTCTGAAAGCCAGATGCCACTACAGCTGTAAAGAGAAAACAATTCATTCTTGGCCTATAGACCAGAGAAACTGGTCCGAGAAGCAAGAAGGAAGAGACTAATTCAAATTTGTGGGATGTGGTACAATATGGCCCTGATCTACACTAGAACTTTGAAGGCTGAGTGCCCATATTTGAATCAAACATTTGATAAGCTGGGTGAATCTTGGGGCTGCAGGATCCCTTGATCTGTGACCACCACCTGGCTAAACCAAACTCTCTCAGTCTGACTGTTGGCTTTTATCCTCCTCCCACTCCTTGATGCTGTCTAGGTAGATCAGAATTTTTCTAGGAGCCCACCCAGCATGGAGAGGTAGCACACCACTACAGCAGAGCTGAACTTACCTAAAAAATCCCAACAAAAAACCCAAACTAAACAAAAGAAGAAATTGTATTGTAATTTTCTTTATCTTTTTACATGAAACACCAGTTTCGGTTTTTTCTGAATTTTCAGATTTCAGTTCTAGTGTGCAACACTGAGAGTTTATTTCAGATTTCAGCAGAAGTGAAACATCCACAAGCATTGAAATAATTCCAGAGTCCTCAGTCCAGAATTTACAGTGTTTCCATCAGTGTTTCTCCAGAATCAAAGGTGAAAGAGAATTAAATAGGTTCCAGATGGAGTGGACTTTAGCTAAAGAGGAAGAGTCAGAAGCTTAACCATATGATAGACCTAGAGGCAACTCCAAAGCTGCCAGGAGCTGCCTTTGGAGTCTGCCAAGGAGACAGATGCTCGTGCCAACAGTGCAGAGATTGGCATCATTTATATCACATCAGCTCTCCTGCTGTCACTGCCACAGAGCAAAGCACCAAGGCAGACAGTTAATATTTAGAAAAGAGCAATCACACTGCATACATTTAGATTGTATATCCAGGCACAGTTTTCATATTCTATTTACCCTTTTGGATCTTAAGACATGAAAGCATGTCTCATCTTCCTGGCTTCATGTGAAGCTCTTAATGAAAACTTCACATGCAAATCAAGGCAGAAAGTAAAACTAGACCTTCAGTTTTTACACCACTGCAACACTTTGGGATAAGTAGTGATTATGTAAGTGATATTCATGTGAAAATTAGATCTAATAAATGAATTACTCACAAGACACAGCAATGTGTTGCGCTTCCTTCCTCCTAATTTTCACTTCACAAAACCTGAATAAAAAGTCCAAACTCAAGAGATATAAACACACAATACTTACCTAAAAACTTTTTCTTTGAGTGGATCCACACGTCGCTCCCAACTTCGTGCTCTGCCACTTGGAACATCTTTCTGTCCGCAAAACAAATTCTGCTCTGTGTGGAGCATCCAGTCTAACCTTAGGCATGCAGCAGAATACAACTGTACAGATGTATTACAGCAAATATTCACATTTCACACTGTGGCGTGGCATTCGAACAAGTGCGAGCTCTTGCATGGAGCTCTGGGCACAAACTGGCTCAAACATGCCTTGTTTAGAGATCACTGTGCTGAGACTTCAGCTCTGATCACACCGTCTGTTGAAAGCTCACAGTTTCGTGGAGCTCGGTGAATGTACCTAATCATCATCTAAATCCAACATTAGAGCAAAAGTTCTACACAAAGTAGGGTGCAAACGGACAGAAATCACCGTGCCAGCACACAGAAAAACAGTGACTTCAAAAAAAGAGCACTGCAGCTCTGAAATACTTCTGTATCAGAAGGATTAACTTTGTTCTCTACAGAGACCTCCCCATAAAGTGTGATAAAATCCACCTCTCCCTGATTGAGAGCCTGAATAAACATTGACAATTATTTAACAGCTGTTTAGGCAGCATGTTTACATATCCTGGGGACTGTGCCATCCAAATATTGTGATTTCATCAAGGAGCTTTGCCCTAAAGAAGCTCAGGGATTGAGACTTCTGAGCACTCCAGAGCAATGTGATAATTTTCCTGCTGCGCTACCTGGGTTTCACACGGGGCTGATCTGAGGCAACCTTGCAGATGGTTTACGACTGCAAAGTCCTCAGCAACATGGCAAAACAGTATGGTCCTGAGGAAAAAACCATAAAAACAAATGCATCAGCCCTCTGTCAGACACTGCACAAACAGCAACAACACTGGGTTGTTTATCTGAGGACTTTCTGATGCATTTCTTTGGATTTTTTTCCCCAAATCACCAAACATTAATTAAGAATCCTATGTTCTCCATGCATCAGAAAAATCAGCATCTTCACACCAATGTGTTCTTGCTGAATGCTGGCATTCCCTTCACATGCCACAGAAAAAAATACAGATTTGCTGCCAAGCTCTCCATCTCTTCCCATGGAGCTAACTGGGTCTAACCTGCTAACTTCCTAAAAAACTATAGCTCAGCATCTGCAGCCCTCATGGCCAAACATTTTGCTCTTAAATCCCTCTATGCTCTTGAGAGTCTTTTGATGGCATTAAAAATATGCATTTCAGCTCCTGAGGCAGATCAGCACAAGCTGAGAGTGAAGTGTGGCTGGAGAGCTGCAGGACTGTGCCAGCTGGAGCCCAGATAAGGCCTTTGCTGGATTTACCGACATTTGGGAGAGGAAAAGGAGTGGTTTCAAGAGCTGGTCTCAAGAATTGGTGAGGGCAGATAATCTTGAGCGAGGTATGTTTGGGATTAATATTTCTGGCATGAAGAGCTTTCCTCATCTGCAAACACGGGTCTCACTTCAGATCCAATATACATCTCGCTTTATATTAAAATATATATTGACTCAGTCTCAGCACTCAGAGTTTTTCCCCCCAAGATATTTGTTACAGCATCTGCACCATTCTGAATGCAAAGAGTATTTCAATCAAATATATATTTTATAAACACTGTAAATGTATAAAATCTGTTTTTAATTACATATGCAGAACATATTTGAAAAGAATGTAACATTATATTTGCTTAATCCAATCAATTTATATTCAGCTCCTATAATGTGGCAGAAGTTATAAATGAGTGGATTTAATCTCTCCAGAGTGCACATTTTCATTCTTTACAAATGGTACTGTCCTTAAAAACCACAATATTTTCTCCAGTACTAAATATGAAACTAATAGTTCTCTTTGCTATAATTAACATCTGTTTTCTTCATGAAAGCAAACCAAAAAGCTTATTTTTGTTTTGGGAATTGTGTCTTTCTGCTCTTAGTCGCATCAGTGCAAGGAGACATTTGGCTGTTGCTTCATGGGAAGCAACTTTCATATGCCTCACATCTAATTCCAAATCACACAGAAATTAAAAGGTACAAGCAGCCATTGAGCCCTCTGGGCAATCAGACACTGGTGGGAAGTTCTTCCTTAATTAATGCCCCCAGATCAGCCCTCGAGGTCACTCAAACCCAAGAGTCAAACAAGTCACAAAAGCTGAATTAAACATTATAGCCATTCCTACCTTCCTTCTTCCCATTATCACACAGACAAACAAAAGCAAAAGGCTCAGACTGAGGCAGAGCCAAAGCTCCCTGAGATCATTCTCGTCTCTGCTCCAGCAGCCACCAAGGAATGCCTAGGGGTGAGAGGGAGGCCAGGCCAGGCACATGCAGCCCTTCCTTCCCTTCCAGGCACTCATTCTCCAGCCTTGCCCAGCCCCGGAACCTGCTCGGCTCCACATCATCTCCCGAAAACCCTCCCAGGGCTTCCCTGGCATGAACTCGCCTGGGCTCTTCCGAGGCTCTGCAAACATAGCCAGAAACCAGAAATGAGAGCTGCTGTGGCTTCTGAGATTACAGCGCTATAAAGCATTGGAGTATGACTGAGATTTACCAAACTCTGGCCACTACCCGAGCAACAAGAGTGAGTAATGGAGGTCCTGCTGGTTGGAGAACTGCTAAATCTGAATTTCCATTTATTCACACTCTCATTGCTCTTTGCATTGCACCTGAAGGACTGTGTCCTCAGGCAGACCAGGAGCCCTCATTCTGCTATGAGTAAATCAGAATAAACCAGATTTCCCAGATCTGCTCTCGTGCAATGCTAATGTGGGACCTCTAAATTACAGACAATTTTCTCTAGTCTTAGATTGCTGCTGCCCAAGAAGAGATTTAAACAACATAATTGTGCCCACATAATATAAATAAGTTAACATGTTTAGAAGAGCAAAGCCTTTAGAGGAGATAATAGTTTAAAATACATATTTGAGTAAGATATTTACCACAACAACAAAGAACTTGTAGCCTGCCATTACTGATGTGGAAGGTAATTCAAATTGAAGGGTAGTTCTGCTGTGTGACTGAGGAAAGTAAATTCTACACAAGTAACTACAAAGTTTCAGTTGCCAAACTATTTGTACAACAAGATAATTTTTTAGAAATTCCTAGGAGGGAAAAAAAAAAAAAAAAAAAAAAGAAAGTCAAAGTCAAGACAGTCTAATCAAAATATGAAACTCCCAGTAGGAGAAGAAAACTTCAACCTTCCAGATATAAAACATATTACAAAGCATTCACACTTGAGCAATTGATAGGATGGTTTAGAGAGACAGCCATGCAGTCAGCAGAATGGATATCCTTGGGGGAAAAGAAGTATATGAAATTTCTATCCCTCGAGGTATTCATTTGCTGAGGCTGGAGAAGCAAAGATCCAGAGCCTCAGACCATTAAGACTACCAAGAAAAAAAGTGATTAGTTCATATGAAGAAAAGTTTTTAGTCTGTATTTCCTTATGAATTTTCAAAAGTAAAAATCTAATTTTTAATAATAGAAAATACCAAGTTATTTTAATCGAAGTGCTGCTGTAGCCTTAGAAATCGTGACTGATCTTTTCATTTGTAAAGTACAACAAGGTTTTTCAACAGATATTGGCAATTCTTTAGGGCCCAATCCAAAGACAAAAGCTTTTCTGTTGCCTCCATAGGTTTTGTATTAGGCCTTCAGTAAACTGAAATGAAACAAAATCCCAGAACACTCTCACACGTTGCCATTTATCAAACAGCCAACGAAAACCGCAGCAGCAATCAGAGTCTCAGGCTTTCTGTCATTTCCAGAGAAATAAGTTCCAAGTGGAATGCAGGATCAAATTCAAACACTCATTGTACAATAGAGGGAAGAAATATGACATAGCACTGGGCATGCTACGAGCAATAGGAATATTAACTATGGTCAGACAGGGAAAATATGCAGCTCTCATTCTGTGTAAAACCCTCAAATGAACCAAAATGCTTTCTGATCTCAGATGCTGGCAGCTGTGAGACTGAACTAGGATTTTATTAATCTCAAGGTCAGTCAACGCATTTTAAAATTTAGACAAAATTCCCTTCTGCCAAAAAAGTTAAATCTCCTTATTCTGCTTATTGGAGAATTCCCATTCTGATGCACGGATCATTTCCACTTCTCTTCTAGAGGAAGGTGTCCCTCACTCTTGATGGAAGAAAGAGAAGTAATGTAAGAATTTAAGAACAGATGCAAACCACAAGCAGGTCCTGGTGGGAAAGCCTGAACACTTGAAGAAAGAAATATGCAGAGAAATGCAAATTTTCTCCATTTGAAGAAGAATTTAAGATTTAGGAATGAAGAACAGATGCTACTCAGTCAGGATTCCTAAACTTGAATTAGGAGTCAAAACTTTGAAAAGAACCTTATTTCAGCTCTTGATTAGGGATGGTTCCACTGCTCACCTGTATTTGAAACCCATGAGATAAAATATTTCATACTGCTAAAGACAGAAAATAAAAGGTGGATTATTGATATCTCAGCCTGCTAACTGGCACAGAACAAATTATACACATACCCACATCAGCTAGCCTGTACAGGAGTCAAATCACTGAAGCTGTAGTTAATGTCATTAGGAAGTATATAATAGAATAGTAAATACCCACCCTAAAATGAAGATTTTCCTTATTTTGGTTTTTAACCCTTTTAAAATTATATTTGGTTAAAAGCATCAGGCTCTTTGGATTCTCACAACAGCAAAAATCTTTTAATCTAGAATAGTTTAAAAAAGCTGATAGAAACTTCTTAATAGTTTTTGTCTGCTCATATCTTCATTTTTACTCTAATAAAATATTTAACTAAAGAAATTCAATAATTCCACATACTACTCACCCTAGAGAAATCACTGGAAACAAATATCACTGCATTTCTTTTGTACAATATTTGTACGATTAATTAAGATTAAAATTTAGGATGAAATGCTACCAGATAATTTTTTTCTCCCCTCATACTCTGATTTCTAACTTATGATTAAAGTCCTTTGCCATCCATTAAAGCCGAAGCAAGGGAGAAGCCATTCTCTGAGTTTATGAATCCGAAATAATGAAATCACGTCTTTTCTTGTTTTAAAGCCTACTTGATCTCTAAGGATTGAAAAGGAAAATCAGTGGGCTTTTACCATAAGGCTTTCAAAAGAAGACATGGAAAGTGATAGATCAGATGCCTGATAGCTGGCAGATTGCCAGGGAAGCATCCATATGGCTCTCCAGATAATGTCTGAATACCATGAAAGTTTCCTTTGATTGGAAAGCCGACAGTTTCTGAAGCTTCTCTTGCTCCCTGGAACTTGCATTAATAAGTCTGAAATCAGAACAAGTTTTTCTGTGCAAAACACGCTCTCATTTGGCCAGGAGATGATGATGTTCATCAGAGTTTTCCAGGCTCTTCACAAGTCAAGAAATTCATCTTGCTGCAAGAATAAACTGTCCCTGGAAAGGCCACAGCCTGGAACTCAACTCTGCTAAAATATGATGGAAATTTGTGCAGATTTAAGCTCCGGTTTTATAGCAAGGTGTTTGTTTCCAACAGCTGTTTGCCACACAGGCAAGTACCAATTTATTTTAGAAGCCTCAAATGACAGCTCCAGTGCATTGTTCAGTTTCATAAGGGCAAACAGGGCCAGGCTGATCCTATTTTGGCACTTCAGTGATGCAGTGGAATTTGGGAGTGCACAGAACCCCTGGAAATCCCTGGGCAGGAGCTCTGGGCTCTGAGAGGAGGAGGAGGTGGGAGGAAGCTGAGGGCACCTTTGGTGTTGCTGTTTCTCCTGACGCTGGGATCAGATCTGTTCATGGATGTTTTTTAAGAGCTCTCAGCTGCTTCAGTCCCTTTCTGTAGCACTGGGCGTTGCTGAGATTGTTTTACAGCTGCCTGGGAGGGCAAAGAGCTGAATTCCCACATCTTAAGAATTCCTAATTTTCAGAATGAACATCCTATCTATTAGATAGCACTTTCACGCTCGCATTTTTAAGCTGAATAGACTTTTACTACACAGACCTCTATCCATACAGACAGATGTCTCAGAAGCAGACACAAGTAAAGAGTATTTGCATTTCAGACCTTTTTTGAGATTTTAGAATGCAATACCCCTCTTCAAACAAAGAGTTTAAATGTGATTAAATGGCAAATTAATGAATGCAGCATGATCCAGGTGACATATTGGCTTACAATTCAGGCCTTTTAGAGATCATGTTTGAGAAATTAAGTCTCTGCTACCTATAGGTGACTAAGTTTGTACTTTTGCTTTGGTTTATGCTTTAGACTGAGATGAGGTGTATCAAAGACGATTCATCTTTTTTGAAAATCCAATCATTTTTGTTAGAAACAAATCCAATATGTTTATTAATCTCTCAAATATGTCCAATGGATTTTTAATTGAGAAGTAATTGCATTTTGCCTTATACAGTCTTGGCTGATTTCATAAGCTTATCGTCAATCCTGTGGTGATTTCTCACCTGATAAAGAAATAACGCATCTAATTAATCACATTGTGCAATAACAAGCCTCCTATTTAGAGGTACAATAATTAGATTTGGAAAATGCTAGGAAAACAAGAAAATTATTCCCCAAGGTAGAGGGGATTGTGGGTTCTACTTGAAAGGAAGATACGCCGTTTGCAAAGTTGATTAATTAGTTTTAAGAGGATCTCAAAAAGCTTGGTACTTTGAAGTCTGCAATCAGTTTGGAAAAAAAAAATATCTGTGCTACAAAGATACCTTGTACCAACTTTCAAAATATTATCTGTGGCAAAACACAGCATTTGCTTTGCTGTATGAAAAACCTGTTTTCACTTTTGGAGACACAGTATGATAAATTTTGGCAAGCTGAGTGATTTCCTGTCTCTGATTCTCTTGGCAAGGCAGAAATGCTAAATAAGAAGCTCGCCTTGAATTTACATCCCCACTCCACGCAGCTTCAGCTGCAGCAGCTGAGAGTGAAGGAGACGCTGGTTGAAGTGAGAAGTCTTTTTGGACAAGAGCCTGTAATGAATCACACTTAAAATACATGGTCACTCTCCACCATGTGCATATTTTTATCATTCTTATTAGACAGCCAAAATAAATTTTAAAAATCTCCACAGAGCTCATTTTGAGACCTGTGGCAGAGATGAATAGAGAGTTGAAATGAGTGATTTGAAGCTGACAACCTCAGCAAACTGTGGTTCAGAGCAACTGTGAGCAACACAGCTGTGGCCTCATGCTGAAAATATCAGCCCATCTGAACATATGTACAAACCTCGAGGAGGAACGATGGCCTGGGGGGGAAAGACAGGAAAAGAACACTGAATTCTGACAGGGAATCTGAAAAGTCTTTTCAGTATAGAAGATCAAGAATCCTCATCTAAAAAAGCAAAAATAGAGTCACACACAGAGTAGCTGCTGATTTCATGAAGCTGTTTTGAACTTCTATTTCCCCTTTCTAAGGGTACAATTTGAATAAACACAACTTTTCTGCCCAAATCAATCAAATAAAGTACTAAATGTACATGAAGAAGAATTTCAGGGTTTCAAGTGAGTATTTGGAAGAGCAATAGAGCATTATGGATCAATAGATTTCTATCATTTGCCTATTGGAAAAGGTCTTTGATAAAAGGACTCCTTGCTTTGCCCAGCTGTGATTTCAGCTTTTCAGCAGGAACCACATGAAAAGAAAATGAGATTGCAGCTTATTTTTACTTGTTTAGGAACTTTTCAAAGATATCCCCTTTTCTCTAATACGTCATATAGTTAATTGAAAAGTAATAAGCAGTAGGCTGAATTCCTCAGACTTTGATTAATTTCATTTTTCTCTGCTGCTGTTTAGAAATCTGCCTTTTCTCACTTACAAAACTCTCCAATTTTTTTTTTCTTTTCACTTCTTCAGCTCTTTAAATGCAAGGCCAAGATGATCCTCCCTCCCAGTGCAGGATGCTGCTCTTGGGGGATACAGCAGGGCTGTGCCATTTCTCTGCTGTACCTCTGGAATTTCATAGCCTACAAATCTTTCCTTGCCTGCTCTCAGGATTAACCCCTGCTCAGCAGGAATTCCATTGGATTCCAGCAAAATATCCACTATTCAAAACGCATAATTGTCATAATCTGCCAAATGTCAATCAACAGAAAATGGGCATTAAAAGAATTCATGTTATAAAAGTTCCCAAAGTCAGCACATCACTGGATCCCCACACTGCCTTTGGATACTTTATTTCTACACCACTCAAGATCTAGAACTAATTATTTAGTCCAAGAACTCATCATGTTTTCTCAAGCCATTTCTGGCTGTTTAGTCCTAAACATAATCTTTCAACCTCTTCCGTTTCAAGGGCAAACTCCTTAGCAAGATCATAGAATTGTTCATCGTTTTAATGCTAATTAATTCAATATGTGGCCAGATCCACACGAAGAGTAAAATTCTGCCTTTAAATAAAGTCTGTGAGTTTGTAGCTCACCACTGACTGGAGGCCAAGCCTGTCAGTCACTAAACTCCTCCTGACCTCTCCCCATGCCCGAGGATGATTCTCCCAGGGCAGAATATATGTTGCCATTAGCACTCCCAGGCAGGTGCCCATGGATTTGAGAGGCTCCATAACTATGTTATATTACAAAGCCTCACAGACTTTCTTCTCTGTCCTCTAAAATGTACTCTTTCCTTAAACTAAAATTGTCATTATAAAACATCACCCTCAAGTAATTTCTTAGTCTTAAAGAAACTATTAAAAATCTGTGAAATTCAAGATATGAGTGAGTTTTAATATTTTGCAGGAAATTCTGAAGGGTCACAGATATAATTTTTTCTGTTACCTGCACTCCTATCAGATTATTTCAGCTGACTGTGAAAACAGGAAAAATAATTTTTATAGAAATTCATTGAAAGAATAAATTTGGTTTTATGCATTATAACTTATCTGAATTTAAAGTCCTAATATACCAATTCTCTAAACAAAAGTGGCCTTGAACAAAACTTTTCCTCTCCTTTGCAACACAGTTCTAGAGAAAATAATCTTTTCACTACTTGTCACAGAAAGGGTTTATCTGTTAAATATTTATTCCATTTCTTCCTGATTATTTCACAATCCCTACAAAGAAGTATTCATGCAACATTATTTCAGTTAATGTAATCTGCAAATTCCTGCTATATTTCATTCTACCAAGTAAACATTCCTTGACTTTCTCTCTTGTGTCACACACTCCAGCAGCTGTGTCCTTGATCAATCTGGATAGAAATTACTTATGATATGTTAGCATTCATCATATCTGCTAATTTTAAACTTTCTCTTCTCAATTCAAACAACTCTTCATTCAGCTCTTCCTGATACCCATTTATTGGCAAATACAGTGGTCCCTGGCAGCTGGCAATATGAATTACACCTATTTATCCCAGGAATGAGCCAGCACTGCAGAATGTGGCACTGGTTTTTAAGCAGACAGGGATGACAGAGGTGACTGGGAGAGAGGGCTTTAATAAGTGGTCGAATTTCTGGTCAATTAATCAATTCCTGCTGCTGTCTGTCAGCAGGGCCTTAATAAATTTATTTTTCTAAACTTTGTCTGAACCGCTCTCAGATCCCACACGCACAGCTAATCCTGGAGTCCCTCCTCTGACAGCAAGGGCTGTACTTTATATTCTCTTCTCCATGACCTCCCACCCTTTTTGCTCCAATCCCATACCCCGCACTCACCCTTCAGCTGAGATTACTGAACATGGGATTTGGGGCTCCTGGCTGCAAACAGGATGGCATCGTCTCCATCCAGGACTGCCAGGCTGCTCGTAGTCCTTTGGTGTGCTGACTCCAATTTTAATAATAAATATAGAACATTTCTGGTTTCCTAAATGTTTAATACGGACTGACTGCTCAAAGGTCCTATCTTGTAAAACCATTTGCTTTCACATATTTCAGTCTTTTAAAAACCACTTATTTTAATATTTGAGTAAGGCTATAATGAAAATTCCTGCACTTGGCCACAGATGCACCTGCAAAATTTCATGGGAGTATTGAAGGTTCCAAATTCACTTATTTTACTCACCTGGCAGACAGTTATGATGGCAAAGTGTAGGAAGGTTTGCTTAAATGTGTGGGGAGCTTTCCCCATATTCAGTGAAAGGACAGAGAGGAGTTCTGGAGGTACAAGTTGTTATTTCCTAAACCCACAGCAATTAAACTAAGAACAACTGGACAAGGTTTTGTGGATCCATTTTGTTTCACAAAAGAAATTTTACGACAAGGAATGGGGCAGAAAGAATCTTAGGGATTTTTTTAAATAGAAAAACAAAATGTTTCCAAAGAGTAGCAACACTCCTATGCTTCTCTACATCTTATTCCACTGCTCTTCCTACTTATGAGTATGTACATACTAAACGTTTCACTGTTCATAATGGAAATTAACTACATCTATGAGAAAAAAAAAAATAAATTACTGATTCGTGTCCTGGAAATACTAAAACTTTAGAATCAACAATCTACTACTCAAGTTGAGGTATAGTGTGAAAATATAAAAGAGGTTTGTATTTTTTCTTTTTTATTCTACCCGAGGAGAAGCAGTGAAAATAAATTGCATCATATAGTAGAGCCTGCAATCACCCTGGACCTGCCACAGATATATATATATAAAAATATATATGTGCAAAGGTCCAAAGCAAAAGTTCCTGCAGTAAAACTGTACAGTTTGTTATTGCAGAAAACCCAACACAACCCCACTTAATTCACGAACCTTGGCTCCTTCTTGACGAAGGCTAAATCTGAATATAACAAACAGGCACTGTAAGTGCTGCAATTTTGTTCCAATAAATCCAAGCCAGGGCAGAGTCTGGTGGCATATGTTAATGCAGAGCATTGCAGGCAGAGGTAAGCACACTCTGAGCTGGGGCAGAATCCTCTCTGCCTGCAGCCGCGGGATGTGGTGCCTGCATTAATAAACCCTGTGGAGAGGCAGCTTTACCGTGCAGCCTTGCTGCTGTGCTAACACCCTTGCTCAGCTCCGTCTGAGCTCAGAGCTCACAGAATAATCCCAGCTCTATGGCATCAACATACCAATGGTTTCAATGCACAAGAAAAAAATAAAAGCTCCACATTTTTATAGCCATGATGTACTAGAACCTGTAATAAGCTTGGAGAAGTGGTACAATTCCACCAACCGAGTGCTATGAGTACTGAAATGATGCCAATTGTAGAAAACTTATTGACATGAGATACATAATCATATTAAAGCAGATCTGTCTCCAGGCTTTATCTTGCTACATTTTATCTGTCTATTATTTTCTTCCTAATTATTTAAAAAAAAAAAATCATTTTAACGTAATATTGAGAATGAGGCATATTTAAATATTATGATAGACAACATCAAATATATTTTATAATTAGTGCTGATCACTTTTCCAGAACTTGCAGTAGATGCATTGTGTTGTTCCTAGGAAGTTGGCTTATTGCAATTAGAAATTATTAGAAATTTCCACAGAGAGGTTCATGATCATTTAGACAATGGATTTGAGCTATATCTATTTTTTCTAACCAGGAATCAACCCCATCAAGCAAATCCCAAACCTCACACTTTCTTCTCTACATCGCCCAGCTCCAAAGTTTAACCCATTATGTGTTTTACAATCTAGAAGAGAGATAAACCTCTCAGCTGACTCTGTCCTCCAAACTGCCCAATAGGGTGGCCTGGGGGTTTGTTTCCCTTTCTTTTTTTAATAACTTTGTTTTATGCTGTCAGGAATCTCTTAACACACTCTGGAAAGCAGAGAGAGGCCTTGTAATACGCAGAAATTACAGATTTCATGGCAGAAAAACAAACTCGACCCCACAAAAAGTCCAAAACCCACAGTAGGGAGTTTCTTGTCTCTCTCTAATATTTCCTTTCTGCATTAATACTCTCCCAAGATAAAGAAATGCTAATCCAGGCCTAAGACAGAATTTAACATGTATGGACAACACTTCATGGAATGATTTACGCAATCATGCATTGTGCGCTAATTAAAACCAGGTTTTCCTGTTTAATTATTGGTCTCTAATGACAATAGATGAGGACAAGGTTGTTTCTGCAGGAGCTGATGAGCTCTGCCTCTCTGGCAGCACTGAAAGCTGTCACGTACCCCCTGCTTTTGACTTTCCTGCAGAATTATGCTGGAAGAAGCACTTCTGCAATGCCTTGGGAAAAAATAAAATAAAAGTAGCGAACATCTGCTGATATTGATTGTGAGATTCTGAAACTTTATGAAACCATAGATGGGATGCATTTGATGAACATTTTTCTGGAACATTTTCAGACTTAAGCAAACAACATCTGTTAATATTGATTTTTTGGGTTACACCGAAACTTTCAGAAGAATTAGAATCAGGGGGTGATTGAAAAGTGCTGTGATGTATGTTAGATCAAATAGGAAACAAAGGTTTAAAGGGTCTGCTTCCCTTTAGCTTCATTAATAATATATGATCCCTCCCTTTTAGAAGAAAATAAAAAGAATAAAGGCAAGAAAAAAGCATTTGCTTTGTTTCACACACTAAAAGACCAGAGAAGAAAATTAACATATATCAAAGTTGGTGAGAATGTCTGAGGCAAAATGTTCCAGTTCTACAGTTGACACAAACATTTCCAAGGCTGCATTATCAGAAAAAATAACTGAATAAGTCCATAGGAGAGAAATCACCATGACAGTTGAAGAAGTCTGTTTAGCAGAAAAAACCCAACTTTTAAAAAAAAATTAAAAAATATTTCCCTGATACTCTACAGCTTAGCTTTTGAATCGCTAAGGAAACAAAGTTTTGCATTTACAAATTGCAACAAGAAGGTTTCAAATTCTCTTTGCTGGTGAACATTCCAATTGTGGTTTACTGATACCAAAGGTGGTTTTGGGTTTGAATTTTATAATTTTTCTATTCAAGGGGCATTTTACTTTAAAGTGATCTTTTACAGACATAATCAATTTACTAGCCATTCTTTGATTTAGTAAATGATCCACTGCAATTAAATTGCCCACTGAAATGCCAATATAATTTTTTTCTTCTCTCACTTTTATAGCTCTTGGTAAATTCCAGTTCTCCTGCAGCAACTGGACAGTCAAATATGTTGATTCTATGTAATATTAGTAATATACGAAACACTGTGGCACAGAAAATGTTAAGGGAAATAGATAAATTCTGTACAATTGATAAAAAATACAACAGATTTTTAAGAAACTCTTTTTCTGATGCACCTGGACTTGCCAGATAATAAACAGAATTAAATCTCCTTCGAGTGACAAAGGCAAGAATCACATGGAACAATGCATTCTTCTGCCTACCTCCTACGTCTCTTCCAGCCCAGGTTAGACCTGGATATGAGCAAATAAAGATATTAATGAATCACCTTCAGCCAGAGGTCATCCAACTCCCATCTGCTTTCGGGCTTTGGCACAAGACATCCGAACACCTGTCTGAAAAAATCAGCCATTTATTCCCCGAAAACATTTCGGGGGACAGAATATTCTATTTTATAAATGGACTTTTCCAGATTTATGCTGCTTCTCTGTCCTCCCGAAATTCTGTTTGTACTTGAGGGATTTCTTGAAGTCAAATCCCCGGCATATGGAGGGAGCAGTCGGTTCTATTTATCTTGCACACCGCGTGAGGCACCACAGCCAGCCCAGTGCTTGCTGGTGAGGCTGAGCGAGGATGGGCAACGCTGGGAGTCAGAAAGGATCACCTGACAGCCCCTGGGCTTCCTTCAGTGGAGCACATCTGTTTGTGAACCACCGAACCACCAGGAAAAAATGCAGCATTTCTTGTTGCTGGTATTTTCCACATACCTTGGGCTACTGTGTATGTTTATATGTATATATATATATATAATGTATATATATATACACCCACACACATATGAACACAGACTCTGTGTGTGTGTATTCAAATATGTCCACCTTGTCACAGACTTTTCCAAGTCCTGACAACTTTATTGCATCTAATTTATAACTTCTTCATTGTTTAGAACTTCATTATCCCCAGACAGGACCTAATGGAAAACAAGATCCATCAACCCTTAGTGTGTTACCAAAGAGACCTATACCAGGAGTTACAGAAAATTATAGGAAGAAAGAAAATTGAAATTCCTATGTTATGGGGAAACTTCCATTGGAAACTTCCATTCTTTGCTGCCAAGACAATTCAAAGGGTTAATTTGTATAAAAAATTCAGAACGAAGGTCCTACATTGAATGCTGGAAGATCCTGAGGAAAGAGCCACACAGAGCATTTAAGAGACACAAAAAGAAATGGCAGTTCCTAAATATTTGTGGAAATGCTTCCACGGTTCACGGTTCAGAGCAGCTCTGGCCATAGTCCAGAGTGTTCCTGAGGCTCTTAATCTGAGTCCACACAGTACCCACCATCCTTCTGCTCTTCAGACAAGCCATCAGCCTGGGACCAGACAGAATTCCTCTTTTGTAACCTAACTTTGCAATGCAACTATTGCACAAGTTAAATGCTTTCACGTGGAGTGAGTTGTAACGAAAAATATTGACATTAAAAAGAAAAAAAAACCCACTCCCTCACGGCAGCATTTTGTCCCCTGCTACACAGTGAGAATACAACAAGGCTAGGAATATTCAAAAGTCAGAAAAAAGAGGCAGAAAACTCCCACCCTCTGGCTAAAGTACAATGCCCCACAATGCCCTCTGAATATTATATATTTTTTACATATATATATGCTCACACTTATATCCACCTATATCTATATAAAACCATATATATGTACAACCCTACACACGTTTTCAGACGAGAAGAACACACCCTACTGAGGAAGAAAAATAAAAGGAGAGGATCAAGTAAACACTCCATGAGGTGACACTTTGTGCCTTCCCTGTCCCCCTCGGTGTCAAGCAGACTGACCTATCAGTCCAGACACCATAAAAATTGAAGGATACAGCCATGGAAAACAAAAGCATTCTGTGTTTGATCTTCTGCTCCTAACGCAAGGGATTCATGCATTTTAAAATGGAGAATTAATACTAATCACAGTGTTAGGGCTGGGACTGCCTTTTTAAGCTAAAGTTCATGTGATTCAAAGCTGACCTTCAGAATTTAGCATTCTGCATTTACACTGTGGATCTTATCTCAAGGAAAGGACATCTTTCCTCAGTAGAAAACTTAATCAAACTGAAGCCAAGAAGAATGCCTGTTTACTCAAACTGCTGCAAGATTTTTAATTACATTTGTTTAGCCTTTTATGAAAATGAATGGAACAATTTAGACTGAAAAAATAGGACTTCAAACTGTTCTGTGCATTTTATATTAAAGGCCTTCCTCTTTGGCTCAAGAACAGTTGGAAGCCTTATTTTATAAGGCTTCTCAGACAGTAATTACAACGCTTCTTGTCACTACTTTTATTTTTCCTAACTACTCAAAGTGATTAAACAAAGACACTGAGTAGTTGGTATAAACCTTTTTAACATCAGCATAGGGAATGTTCAGCCATGTGCCTTTCCTAAAAGCCACGTACAAACTCCTTTTTCCCTCAGACATGCCTAAAAGCTGTTCAGTGCAACATGGGGCTTGGGTTTTTTTCCCCTAAAATTATTGTTATAAAAGCATTAAGCTATATAATCATTCTTTCTCAGCTGTCCACACAGAGGTGCATTTTAAAATCTTTAGCAATCATTAATTACAACTCCTTTCACAAACCAAATTCCATACATTGCTTGAGCTGCTCTCAAACCTGTACAAAATTGGTCAGCCCCTGGAAAATAGTTCTGGTTTTTGACACCAAGTAGTGTTTAGCTGGGTAGGGGGGGTGTGATTTTGAATTTGTCCCACAATCTCCTAATGCTTTTCCTTTTCTTTTCATGAAAAACCAGCAGCATCAGGCTGCCTTTTATTTACTGAGTGCCCAAACAACCAGAGCAGAGTTAATGGGGTAAGGAGTAAAGAGAGACCTTGTTTGGGGAGGGAAGTTGTAATTCCTGCTGTCCAATAAGGATTAATTCTGGGATTGCCATTTCTCTTTAAAAACCTTAAAACTTACAGAGCTCTGAACCTTCTGGCCTTGACAAAGTGTGAATTTTCATTTGCATCACTTTTCTAGAAGTGCTCAGTAACTGCTGAGTTGAAACATTTAATGATGTGGTTATCAATATTAGTTAGGGGATAAACTAAAGGGAAAATTCTCGGTGCTAGAAAAGGTCAAGAAACTCCTTCAGACTGTTGTGGAATGAAAAGGTCCTACTTTATTTTATTATAAGCTTGTTTTAGTTGAATTTATTAGATTATGGAGTACAATCAAAGAGAAGATAAAAGCATTATCTAAATTACTGCTGCTGCCATCTTTTAATCGAAGATTTTTGCTTAGTCACCTGAAACTCCAGACTTTCAGTCAGAGAATATTTGAATTAGTGGGTTTGTCCTATCTGGCATGAAGTTGTATCTGTTAACTCAGTCCTTCCCCAGACAGAGCCCTGGTCCTTTGCGAAGTTCTGCCCAAAAGTTAAGCAGGAGAAATGCAAGTGGCATTTAGATTCCTGCTGAGGGCACTGTGTTAATGTCACCGAGATTAATGCAGCCTGCACAAGGCATTGTGGTGGCTGGCACTCGAGATTTATGGAGTGTGCTTAATGAAGATCTACGCTGTGTTTAAATGCTCCTGGACATTGCTTCTCCTGCTCCTCTCTCTGCTTTCCCAGCGAGTACAGTCTGAGCATTATTTGAAATTGATACATCTTCCAGAAAAGAAAAGAAATATTGAGCCACACGAATTTTTGCCCACTCCAAATATTTATTTTCCATGACTGTTGACATCTGCATGATAAGCATATGTATCCACTGTATTAACTCCACAGAATCTCTCTCTACATTCCCTTGAAGGAATATTGTAAAAATCCTCACTGATTAAGCTCAGCAAGAGCCCATTTTCACTTGGGAGCCATCTGGCAGTTTGCAGTGAGGACTCTGTATCCTCACTGATTATTTCCCTGCAGCTCTTGGTGTCACCAGGCAGAGCTCGACTGAGCTGTGCCAAAATCAGCCTGGAGATGTCCCATCAAACACTCTGAAATAACAGTGCATGCCTGGATTCCCACTGCAAAGTGTCATGGACTCAAAAAAAACATGGAATATTTTATACTGTGAATTCAGCATGCATGGAACAGGTAAAGGTAAAAAGTATCTCTGTGAGATGCGCTCTGCCTAAAAAAGCCTCAAGATCTCAAAGTGCTAAATAATAAAACACTGCTCATTAATATCCCTTGATAAATGGGGGAAATAATTCCCATCAAATGGAAAAAAATTTCCCTCAGAACCCTTGCAAGCCATTGCTTCAGGTTCACTGCAATTTCAGGCACAGGCCACCCTACAATAAGAAAAAAAATCTTTTAGAAATACATAAAGATCAACAGAGAAATTACCAGAGAAATGTGTTAATCCACTGATGGGTCTCGACTGCAACTGTGGAAGGTAGTGTCTTCATATATAAACTTTGTAAAAGTACAGCAAGAATGAACTCCATACACTAAAAATTAAACAAAAGAATAGTACTTTGCTATTCTGTAACTTCTACTGAATGAAAGTTCTCAGAATGCTTTACGAACACTATTTGTGTCTTAAAATATCATTGATTTTTCTCATTTTTCTGCTGAATAAGAAATAAAGAGGGCAAGCAGCATTTTCCAGAGGTTTACATTTATGTACTCCCTAAGCGACTTGGGTTTTAAAAATGTTAAACTGCAAAGGGATGTTGAGCACAGGTCTAGGCAATTTAATTTAATTTTACATTATTCAAACAGTTTTCAATTCATTAAATCATATTTTTTTAAAAGCTCACTGTGGTTTCCCAGTTCTTCTCAATACACCCATTCTTCTCTCTAAATACAGCCCTCACTCAAAGATTTCCTTTCACCACTCAGACTGTCTTTGTTCAACATTTCATCGAAATGTGATTTTGACAAAACCAAAGAAACTGATTTCATCAAATATTTTTCTAATCAGGTCTGGTTTGTGCTACTCCATGTTTCTTTCATAACTACACATCCAACGTTATTGAATTTTCCAATGATGTGTTACCCAGGTAAGCCTATTTTTCTCAAATCATTTTCTGACTAAAACACCCCCATCTAAGAAGATCTGGGGTTGAAAATTCCTTTTGAGGGGGTGTATAATTTTATTCTATAATGTGGTAACTTTAGCATTCCAAGCCCTTTAGGTGCCTATCACCAAGTGATTGTATTTTGAAAACGGAGGCATCAGATCAGCTTTCAATTGATTCTTTTATCCTTTCCCTCTTCCTGACTATCCTTGACTGCTGAACTTGGATTTTTTTTTTGTTGGTAACTAAGCATTTGCAGAGGACAAATCACTCAGAAATGTAAAGAGACGATAAACAAGGGACAGTGTCAACTCTAACAGAAAACCTTCAGCAAATGCAACCAACCAAATCCAGAGCAGCTCCAACAAAAGCCTTTGTTATTCGGGGTGACATGTGAAGAACATTTAGCAGCTGTCAGAAATGGGCTTCAGGATTCCAGCTCTGTGTCTGTTTTGATCTCAGTACATTTTTCCAGAGTAGTTTTCCTGTTTTTTCCTAAATGATGAACACATAATAAATATCTTTCAAAGCACCTTGGGCAAAACTAGCCTTGCAGATGACAGCAAATGGTGTCCTCTCCAACCCAGAGAGCCCTTAAAGCCTTTCCAGTTGTTTTTCTGCTTTACATCTAAGAGAATTATGGTTCTATCTATGAAGAAGAATGAAAATTAATGTTCTAATTAAACTATATTGCACTTGCCTAATAAAATATTTATTTTATTCACTGTCAATAAAATGACAAAATTATGTTAAGTGTAGCATATCTGAAAAAAAGTTTTGCCAGATTTTTTAATTTTTTTTTTATAATTGACATGAAATCCTATTTACCTTTAACTTGTCAATGATTCTCTCTTTAATGAAAGTACTACTTTCAAATATCAGGAATGTTTTTATCAAAACACACAGAAATGATGAGAAGAGTAAAGCCTGATGTATATCTGAGTACGATATTGATCAGCAAGAATTTCTTATTCCTTCTCTGAACTTTAGAATTAAATTTACCTGGGTATCATCTGTTTAATTTTTATTTTATTTACTAATTACAAGGTTATCTTCTCGAATCTGATATATTTGATTTTTAATACAGATGCAAAAATGGGTATGTTACTTTACATTGGGTATGCATGATGTATTTGCCTAAGCTGTGTTTTTGTTTCGCTTGTTTTTTTAATGTAAAACTGCATTTTGAAAACTAATAAATGTGATCAAATTTGAGATTCTTAATCACATTTAAAAATCCCTCATTGTCATATTGACATCGTAGCAGTTCATAAAATATTTTTAAGGTTTTAGGAAAGAAATTGCATTTTCATCAATGGTTGAATAAACCTAAAAGAGGGACGGAGGGAAAGAATTCCCTTCTCCATAGATCCCTCAGGCTGCACTTTTTGCCATCCAGTTTGAACTTATTTCTTACTTTTTCTACTCAAAATTCGTTAAATCTGGAGGATTCTCAAACATCAAAACTGTCTGAATGTGTGTGTGAGAGAGGACAGGTGAGACGGAAACTAAGAGTGGACAAGAAAATCTTTATGTGATTGGCGGTATGAAGTCTCTTTTATAATACTTTATGTTTCATTACTATTTTATATTTTCCTTTACATTATTTTAACTCCTGTTATTGCCAAAAGTCCAGAATTGGTAGGGAAAGTCTATTGGCCAAATCATTCATTATCTACCAAACCCAGCAATTAACAGGAGTAATTAATTTCCTGCTGAATGCTTTAAGTAGAGGGGGAACATATGGAGCTGGCATCTCCTATTTCAAATATTGATCCACTCACTAAGCCTAACTATAAGTAAATAGTTTTGCAGAAATTATAATCATTATCTATATATCAGCCATAATTCCTCCCAAAAATGCCGTTTCTACTCCCTTGCAAAAAGGCAAGAACATAATCAGACATAAGAGTCAGACTCCTGTGTCATTGATGCAAAGCAACGAGACTTTGGAGAAAACAAACCTGAGGAATTATCAAAACTGCTCTTTATATTTTCCTGCAGGGTATTTCATGTCAGCCATGAGTTCTTATTAAAAATCACTTTTAAAATTATGATATTTGAGTATTCACTTATAATTTATCATCTTGTTCATGGAGATGCATGATTAATGAAAGGAAACTGAAAGGTAATTGAAAAGCACTAATAAAATTTTATATATTGGATCTGTTATTTTTAATTTTCCACAGGATCATCAGAAAGCCCCTTATCACTTAAATGGAGTCTCTCTGAATGACCGCAAGATGAATATTATGGGCTTCAACCTCTATCAGAGATTTCAAAAGGAGCAGGGCCTTCCATATGTACAAGTCCTGTCAAGTATCTTTTCCGCTGCTGTCTTTTGCCCAAGAGAGCTCTTTATTTGATCTCAATCTTTCCCTCTATGCAAGATTAAAACCCAAAAAGCCTTTTTATGTGAACGGCAGTACCTGGTTTATTTCGCGTGAAAAACCAAAAGGATTTGGAAGTAGCCCTGTTTACCTTTTAAAGCAAATTAACTCTTTATTTAGTGTGCATTTGTAGCAGTTAATTTTACTCAGACAAATCAATTCTGTCTCTTATTCCTGTGGAATTCTGTGTGTAGATGTGGAAGGGATGCAGGAAAACAAAAGAGATGCTAAGCTGTGTTTGCTCCCCTGTACCGAACGTGGCTCAGCAAGAGGAACTGCTTTGTTTCCAACCAGGGCATCATGAATGGCTGGAACAAGACTTTGAAGATGCTGCAAAAATAACTCTCCTGTGTTTTTAATTTCCCAGTAGTCACTCCCTTTAGAAATAGGTGAACTTCCCCAAATGCCAAACAATGGCCGAGGATGCACAAGCAGAGGTGAGCAGCCTGCTGCTCGTGGTGCTCAAAGACAGCTCCAGAGGCAGCTCTGACAAAGCGAATCGGGAGCAGAAGGACAAAGGAATCGGGAACAGAAAGGCAAAGGAATCAGGAACAGAAAGGCAAAGGAATCGGGAACAGAGGGTGGCAGGAGGGTTCACCTGCAAAACACACATCAGAGCACACTCCGGTACAGAAAGGAACTGTTTCATGAGCAGCTCCAAGGAGCTGACCATTTGCATAGTGAGCCATCAGCTGAGCTATCTGTGCTCTGATCAAAGGCGTTTGGATGGGAATGGGCAGGAATTATGGATTATGGATTATGTATCAATTAGCTATCATCAATGCTCTGGTCTGAGGCAGAAACCTCCATGTTTGCTCACAGGAACAAGTTTCTTTAATTTGTGCCCTTTAGAGATCTTTTGCTGTAATAACCACGCCAGTGACTTTGGTGGAGGGACAGCTCCGATGTAAGAGCAAATCTGTTCTAATTAGGGCCACAGGACTAAAGGAGGAGCAGCAATATGGAGTTAGTGCCTTTCTCTCCCCCTTCTTTATATACACATTCTATAATTATACAGATGCTGGGCAAGAATAGCTCAACCAGCATTGATAAATCCTTCCGTTTATTCCAGCTGAATTATTTCCATTTTAATTTTAGTACCACCATGTGTGAAGCCTCAATAGCTGAAAAAACTTTCCTCTGAAACCATATTTGTCCCGTGGTTCTTCTAAAATCCGAGGTCGATATTTAGAATTAGCTTCATATTTACAGGGTTTGAAATGTGCTTTTGTGACTTGTGCAATCAAGATGCAATTTCACACAAGCTACTGCAAACTAATAATGAGGTTCTCAGTGATGTGAAGATTCAACTGTCAGTTCAAAGCTTTCATTTCCGAGCTATTCCATTCATTAGAAAAAAGCACATTTGGAACAATGTTTGTAAGCTGAGTGATGAAGTATCCGGAGGGATCTGAGCGAAAGCAGTTAACAAAGAACCCATCTAGAGAAGAACTCGCGTCGTTTGCAGCGAAGGCACAGCAATGCCGATCTCTAATATATTTTTACTTCCTCAATTAACATCACACAGCTCTACAGAGCTTATTTTCGTTAGATCTCAAAGCACTTTACAATGTCTACTGTCATCAGCCATCAAAAGCACAAACCTAATTGTTCATTAGTAGTGGCTGCAATGTTTATGTTGTGCCTTGGCAGTGAAATTTTTTCCACATGGTACTTGTGGCTACATTCATCCTAGTGACACCATTTCCAGGCAAGAAAATATGGTCCTGTGTCTTGTTAAAATAATCCAGGGAATGTTTCTGGCCTAGACCAATTTGGATTGTCCCAAATAATTCTCGAGCCCAGGAGCTGGAGTTTTCCAGTGCTGACTCCCCAAAGGCCATTCACGGGCAGCACCCCTGGTTGGGCAGGTGGGGGATTTGATCACAGAATCACAGAATAAATTAGGCTGGAAAAGATCTCTGTGATCATAAAATCCAACTTACGCACACAGTTGGTCTGTGACAATTGGCCTCAGCACCTGAGAATGAAAACTTAATAATGTCTTTGCCATTAACCATTTGTTATTATTATTTCCGTTAATGGTACCTATTTAAAAACGGAAAACAATATTTTGTCCTTTTCTATAGGTATTGTTCTTTCTATGAAGGTTTAATTTTTGGTTAAAGGGTAATTGGGTCACTACTGTTAATCAGGTCTAGTCTACTTTCCTCTTCCAAATGAAATGTTAGATGAAAATGAGGTTTCAAGAAAATGAGGTTTCAAGGGTATGTCCTGAAGAAATTTGTGCAGCACATTGTTTTGCTCTGCTGTAGTTTTTCCAGGCACATCCTGTTTGTCAGAATTTTTCATGATTTAGGAAGTCCCAAAGAGTTGAGTGTGAATTGACAGAATTTAACAGACACTGAGTTCTGCTGGGTGGGCAGAGGGAGCTCAGTCCAACACCCTTTCCATATCCCAGGTTCCAGGTTACACAACCAAAGAGATTCTTACAGAAATTGGGTTCCAGAACCTTCCCACGTGAATCTCAACCCCCCACGATTCTCATTGCCTCATTCTTTATTCGATACAAAGCAAAACACCAGATGCCTGTCACTGAATTAATCTTACTGATTAATAACTCTCTGGAAAGAGGGAACACAAGTGGCTGATTTCATTACATTTAGGTACCAAACTAAATTCTCTTGTTTGCTGACTGAGTACTCTAACAACTGAATGATTTGATGAGAAGAATATCCCTTTCTGCCCCTTTTATCTCCTTTGATTTTTGCACAAATGCTCAGAAATAGAACGATCCACTACCTGGCTAATGAAACTTTTTCTAACTAGAAAAAAAAGAAAAAAGAAATAAGAAAAGAAATCACAAAAAAGTATTACAAGAAAATTTAGGAAGCAAAAGCAAACTGAAAATATAATTTCAGTAGACATAATTTTTCTACCAAATGTCTTTTTCTACTTCTCATTCTTCAGCACTCCGAAGTGACAGAAGCATTAAACTTCCTTTCAAAATAGTAATAAAGACAGAACTTTTAAAGGAAATGGATCCTTAACAACAATTTAAACTTCTAGAACAACACAACCAGAAGTCTTGAATAAGATTAAAATCATAAAGAACACCTGTGGATTTATTTTCTTTTTTTGGTTTCAAGCACCATTTTTTCTTTGCAGCATTGATCCTCAAAATAACTCCTGCTAACATGTGGTTCTGAGCTGAATGAACTCAGATCATCTGCTTTGATTTAAATATTGATTCTTTGTAATGTATGAGAACAGCTGCCTTTTTGAATTCCTTTCCATCCTCCTTATTACTAAAAACATCATCATTTTATCTCTGGGATTTTGGTGCTTAAATAGCATTTCAACTATACCATCTAACGAACTCAGTCAGAAAAGATTCATTCGCTGACATCTGAGGAAAATACAATCCACATTTCCAAACACTGACCTCACAAAACGTGACATCAGGAAGTTTCTTCATACCCTATTAGGGAAACTTGCCTATCTCTGAACCCGGAACTGGAGTGTATAATTCCATTGATAAATGAATTGAATAGGTGATAAAAAGTTCACCTGACTAGAAAAAGGGTTTAAAATAAACTGGAAAGTACAATTATTTCCCATTACACTCCAAGAAAGAGCTGATGCCTTCAATGGATTATGTCAGAATCTGTCTCCCCAGCACCAGCCCTCTTCCCAGAAAACACTGAATTATGTAAATAACACTGAACATGCACCTTTCAGCTCAGCTTTGTATTTTTTTAAAGGAGTCATTTAAGCCACACTGGTGTCCAAGCCTTCCAGAGCTCATTCTCTCACTAAGATCTCCCTTCATGTGAAAATTGCAGCTCTGGTTCTTTCTCCTCTCTTGCAAAGGAAGGTTTGATGGCTCTGCTGAGATATGCCCCACCCAGTTTGCATGATAAATATAAAAATGAATAATAACTTTAAAAATCCAACACATTCTATTTTCTCTGAGGAAAAAGAGGAGTGGGTCAGAGACATGTTTTTGTGTTTGCTTCATCTACCTGGAAAGAGAACTCTAATAACTCTAATGACTTCCATTACAAACCAGTAAGATGACAGAAGGACAAGGGTCCCTGATGCTGCTGCCTCTCTGAGTGTCACCTCCAGCCAGCTGAACCCAGCTGGCTCACCCAATACAAAACTGAGAGGTTTTGCTTCAAAGTGAACAAAAGTTCCAAGTTGCCCTTGCCTGTCCTCCCTCCAGCCACACCTCTGGCTGTGCCTGTGGAATTTTCCTCAGTAAAATACGCCAGAGGCAGGACATGAGAGAAAAATGTTGTTGGTATATCAATATATAACTCAGGTGAGAAGTTTCTCTCTGATGTGTTTCCTTCTTCTAACATGCATCACTCTGGAAGCAATTGACGTTACATTGAAAATTCTAGTTATTTCAGAATAAAAATATCCAAATAGGCAATTTCCAGTGAAGTTACTATAGAAACTGTGAGAGTGGGGAAATTAATCCTAGCTCTCTAACAAGAGTCAAGAATAACCACTTGCCATTACATATGCATAACCATAAAACTATGTTAGCTCATATAAAATAATAATTATGAAAATTATTTTTTCATGAAGTGGGTTTTTTATTTTTAAAAGAATTTTAAAAGAACCATGAGCAAGCAAACTTTGAAAAATACTCTGCGCAGTGAGCTAGTTATCTCACCAAAATCTTTGAAAAATGTAGGGGTTTTGAAAAGCACATTTTTGGCAGCTCCTCTGCTTTGTTCCTTTCTCCCATGCCTACACATCCCAGCGAACATTCACGGGTGGGTGATGTACCCATTCCTATGTGGTGCCACCGCATCTCAATGCACCCCCAGGGCATTTCCAGCAGATCTGAGTGAGCAAGAAATGCATCATCAAACCCTCAGCTGGTGGATATTTTGTCAGGTGAGAGTGAGAATGCCCCTGAAATGCAGATTTATGGTGCTGCTGCTGGGTGCAGCCCCTGTAGCTGCTCCACAGCTTTATGGGATGGGGGATGTTGGGAGCAAACCTTGTGGTTTTTATTTCCCTTTCATTTTTGCTTTGCTGCCTGAGCGCTTTCTCTCTGAAACAAGGCAAAGGCATCCAGAGGAACTGTCTGCAAATCCTTGCAGCTTAATTGCTTTCATCTGGGGACTTGTTATTGTTAAATTTAATAGACATTGGGGTGTTCTCTACTGAGACCTTTAATGTGTTCGGGGCTTTAGAGATCTCTGAATAAAAATTGAACTTATGGAGAGAAAGTCAATGGTCCACCGACTGAGAAAATCATGCACCTGCTAGAGAACATCTTTCTTTCAATATTACACCACGGTATTTGGGTCCTAAAGGACCAGGCATGACAGGGCTAATTTAAACCTTTTAGTCTTGCTGTGATTATAAGATGATGTCCAGCATGAATAAACCTATTATTCCTTGGAAAGTGACATAAAGAAATACTTTCTGGTTCAGAGTTATCTATTTCTAATGAACAGACACAGAGTTCCTTGTTAAAAGTGTGGGGGCGTTATAAAAAGAAATAATTCACGCAGGCAGGCACAGCTGAGATTCCAATCCACCTTTATGGTGTCAATGATTTTTCTATGCATGTGAAGGTATGTCAGGATTTGTTTATAAAGGATTTCATCCTTTATAATCTGGAGTTCAACATGCATTTTGGTTTTCTGGTACCTTGATCTGCCCCAAGTCAACCAATAAATATTAAAACAATTAAGGAGAAGCCCTGGTGTTTGGAGATTAACAGATTGGTTTCCAACCTAATGAAAAGGTCAACAGGGTCAGTTATGTACAGTTTTGAAAGTTTATCCATAGCAAAGGTTTTGAGTTTTATTCAGTACTTCTATTCTGTAATAAACTATTCTGCCTGGCAGGAGTTACTAAAGGGATCATGCTGTGCTCTGTTGTAAAAAAAACAACCAAACAAATGATTAATGTTTTGTTCTTTTAGCCCAATAGTTGGTTTGTTCACATAGTTGAATACAAATAGAATTTAAAAGGTTAAACCAAACAGCAACCACCAGATCAAGGAGAAAACCTGGGCATGGGATGAAGAGATGGTTTTCAGATGAGAGGCAGAAGCAGATGGAAAGCTGATGAGGCAAGGAAATGGCAACCTGGGACTTTATGAAGCCATCCAGGTGGCAAAGTAAAGTGGGCTTAATTCAGCAAGATACTGAGAAATTCTTGAGATGGAGTTTCCTGAGAGTCCCCACAGATGAAATATTAGAGCAGGCAATGAATTTGTACACTGCTTTTGGACAACACCTTGCTAGGAGGAATATCGTACAAGAACTCTTCGAGATGAATTTCTTTAGAGCGCATTGGTGATGGCTTTTGGAAACTCCGTGGGAAGGAGGCTTGGGTTTGACACTTCAGACTTGTATTTTAATAGCCCTGATGTGTAAATATCAAACTATCTCCTTCCAAAACTGAAAAAAATTTATGAGAATAAAACTCTGAAAAAGCTCCTAGAATGTCTTAGAAGATACAGAGAAAATAGAGATGCTGAGGACTCTTTTTACCTGGAAAAAAAAAGGCATTGAAGTGAAATATTTTGGATTCCGAGGACTGCCATCTCTAGACAAAACAAGATTTTATCAGAATGGTGCTGTCTCAGGAGTCTCGACTCCCACACGCAATAATTGTCAATACTCAACCATTTTCCATGGCCTATCCCAACTTCCCTCATCTGCTCTGGCCCTCCCACAGCTTTAAAAGCGACAACTGTGACCTGCTGCACGTGCAGACCACAGGAAGGGTGGTTTGGACATTTTTAAACTTTTATCCTCGCAGTTACTGGGAAGGTCACACAAGTTTAGAGAGTCCTAAGTGTGCCATAAAATTGGCTATGCAGAGAGCATCAATCTCTGCTCGCAGGATGGTCTGATCCGCACAGCAGCGAGGGAGACGTGAGCGACAGGCCTCGTGTGGAGGGCTATAAAGAAATGGGAATGCTGAGGGAAAAACGCTCGGAAGGAAACGCTCTGGAATGGTAACAAAAATATTTTATATATAATTTTTAAAAAAAATTATTAGGAACTTTAGAAGAAAGGATTTGGAAAAAAGCTTGTCACATCTTTTGGATCAGATTTTTGACTTACCACCTATGGAAAAATCATGCAAAAACCCAAAACCCACTAATTTTCAGATATTTTTTGAAAACTTCAAATTCTACTGAAGCCAATGAGTGCTGAAGGTGCCGAGAGATGCTTTATAAAACTGAAAGGGTTAAAGGCAAAATGGAGGAAGATTGGAGGCCATTCTATCAGCTCTTTGATCCCTGGCGACAGCCTTCCCACTGAGACATCATTATTTTTGTTCAGATTTATTTCTAAAGTAACAGGAAGCTCAATTATTTTTTTTGTTTGTTTTGTGGAGGGGTGAATTTTTCTTTTCTAATTTTCTCTTTCTTCTTAACACACACTGAACAAGGAAAGAGGCTCTGGGATATACATCTCTTGGGGAATACGTATTCATTAGTCGCTTAACCGCATTGCTAGCACAGTAGAAACAGCTGCATTTCAGCTCTCCCTCAAGAATTGTGCTGTCTTTTGTCCTAGGAGGCTAAGAAAATACAGAGAAAAACAAGGGAGAAATGTTAGAGAAAGGTTCTAGCAAAATTGCATGCAAATGGAAAAGATTTCCATCAAAAACAACCACTGTGAAATACATATTTAAAATATGACTCAGTCCTTAAACAGAATAAACATCAATTTGCCAGTTGTCATGTGTTTTAGAACCATTTGCGCCATTTATTCTGAAGCAGCATCACATTTATTTTCCTGACCTGCTCTGAGAAAGGGTTTGAGATGTTACTGCCACAGTTGAAATATGTTGCTGTATTCAGTGAAGATATTCAGCACTGTGCTGCACATAATAAGCTTCACCACTCATCTGACAATTAGTCATGTTGACACATTTTTATAAATTAGACCAAGCGATCATTTTCAGATGAGACATTTTCCCTGCAGAAGGAATCCTTCAGCTTTGCAGGGCGCACTGAAAGTCAGGCATTTACCACAGTGGGAAACAATCTCTGTTATGGAAAAGGGAAAGGTGCCTTTTGAACATGCCAAAAGGAAAATGAAATGTGAACTAAATTTATGGTGGCAACAAAAACCCATTTTCTTCAAGTGAAGAGACGTTTCACATAGCCTAACACTTCTCCTGGGCTAATTGTTCAAGTTCTATATATCAGAGTATGACCAGAGGTAAAACAAAGCAAAACAAATTCCACTAATGAGTGTGGTCCAGATTCTCAGAGGGCACAGACCAGCTTAGTTACACCAAATGCCAGAGCCACGGCAGCGATTTCAGAGATGCAGCTGCGGCTGCAGAGCCTGAGAAAGAGCTAGAAAGTGGCAGAATAATATTTCTCCTGCTGCACGTCTGTTTTGACTGATGGATTTCTGATGAATTTCTATTAAATATGAAATACTGTGCTAGGTACATATTTTTAACTGCCTGGCAGTTAATTTTACAATTTTGAGCTGAAGAGCCGGAGCTCTTCAGTGAAGGATGTAACTACAGCTAAGTAATCTGTCTGGTTAATTATTCCTCTCTTAAACACTGATAAATACAAGTTGGAGAAAGCACTGCAGGCATCTTTTTAAGCAAATACTTTCCATATTTATGTATTTATATACCCAATCTGACAGAAACTACAAATTACTACAGAACACCATATTATATATAGCGCTACACTTTCTGTGCAGAGAGAACACAATTCCTACAGCCTGAAAACATTTAAAAATCACACATTCACACATCTGGAGCCTTTGTATTCGTGAAGGTCAGGGCACAGATGTTTCACTCGTTTGGGCTGCAGCACAAAGCAGTCCCACCTGTCAGCAAAGCAAGAGCTGTGTTCTGTTCCAGAGCAGATCCCAGCAGGTCCCTGTGCCTAGGGCTCTCTGTCTTCACATCATCCCATCACAGAAACGCTCCAGAAAGGCTCTGGCTGCACTCTAGCCAGTGGTGATGGTGATGGATTCACCCTCACGTTCTGCTCCATCCTGCCCTGACCTTGTGCTTTGCTGGGATTGGCACAGAAATCCCTGCAGGAGCCTTGTCAGCAGCACCCAAACTCTGCTGTGATTATTCCAGGCAGAGAGGAGTAGTGACAGCAGCAGGGAACGCCACCTCACTTCAGGGTACACCTCATTTGCATCGCGATTTGTTTAATGACATTAAAGACAGCCGAGCACTCAGGTTTGACTGCGGTGTCACCTGGTTTGAAATTTCCTTGTAAAACTTGCAAATACTTGTTATTAACTTCCAATCTTTTGTTCTAACTATTACATCCCAAGCTGGAAAAATGAATTCTGCTCCCCAGGCAGCCCTCCTAGCCAGTTTTATAAGTCTATCAACATGCCCAAGTATATTTAAACAGCCCGGAGTGTGACAAACTATGCAAAATGATCAAAGAACTTCAAAGTGTCATAGCACCTCACAAGGCAGATCTGTGCAAAGGTATCAATTCTTACTTTGCAAATATTTGCAAGTAAAAAAAGAGATTTCCATGAATTTGTCAAAAGGCAAAAAATGTCACTTCTCCCAGTAAATACAATTTTTCATTATGACAGCAGTAAAAATATAGAGTGGTGTATATGTACTCTGAGCTCTGCATACCTTGTAAAAATGAATGAGATCATTATAGCAAAATCATACGAAAATAATTACGGAAATAATATGATTTTAGTGAGGCTTTTTTTTTGTTTTAAACTTTTATCACATACTTTTTGATATACTTGGATATCAACATCGATCACTACTGATATAACTTAGGAAAGTGCTCTCCTTAATGCTTCTTACATTTATGACGTGGAACCTTTTAACAACATGGCTTCTATGTTGGGGAAGTCATACTGTTTATATTATACTATGGTAATTTTCTTAATCTTTATGTTGTTGAGTTTGAATTGAAACCTCTTCTTTTTTTTTTTCTCTTTTTTTTTTTAAATTTGAGCTTATTTTTACATCTTTAGTTCACTATCTGTGAAAAACTTAAAGGAAATAATTCGAAAACTTCATAAGATACACTTTACAAAAAAAAGCATTTAATGCTTAAGCAGAGATACAACTTTTATCAAAAATCTAGTGAAAAAACCTAGAACTGTTAGTCAGAAATACTCTCCTAACATTTTCTTATATACTCATACTTCTCTAAGTATCAGAGCCTCTATAACTCAGAAAACCAAACACTCACTTAAGTTCTCAGCCATCTGAAAAAAATCACTATCTACAGTATTTGATGTTCAAAGGTTTGCTTATGTTTGTTACTAATAATTCATTGAAAACTACTCTGTCTTTATGTGTTTGTGCGTACTTCTGCATGTTCCTTCCCTGGGTCTCTGAATTAAATATTTTCAGACTGTTTTCCCAAGCAGACACACTGTTTCTCTGGGAGACCAAAACCAGAATGACTTTGGGGGTTTATTCACTGAGGGAATCTTACCTGCATGAAAGAGCAGCATTTTTCCCTCCTATTTTCCACTTAAAACAAAGCCCAACATGCATAATAAAGATGTAGAGTTTCTGACAGATTGGAAAGAACACAGAGAGCAGTCTTGTGAGCCCCAGAGGTAAGCAGAACGATTTCATAGGAGATTTCAATTTGGATGTGCATTGTGAGTCATTTCAACACTGAGAAAAATTTAATGTCAACGTCAGTTGATTCAGTACTGACATCATCTCAGAATTTCACCTGTTCTCCCTTGGGAAGAGAGACTCAGCCTCTGAGTTTACTGCAGACTGATTTTTATTACATGAAAACAGTCATTGAATAATTGTCAATATAATTAGAAAAGCCCCCCCCACGTTAATCCACATGGTGGATTTCAGGCTAATTCACTGAAGAGAAGAAAGCAGACATTAGCTAAAAATTCCTCTGGCTACACATCTCTGCCAGGAATTCTCACACTAATAAGGAAATCAGTGCTAAAGATTTTTTTCCTCCTCTCTTTCTGGCCTTTGCTTCCTCTCTTGCCACTCCTTGAATGATAAACTCACAGTTCATCATTCTCCCCACTCCTCCTTTATCTCAATCTTCAGCTTCTGATTTTCCACCCCATATTCCTCCAGTTTTAAACACAACCACCTCCCCCAAATTACCTCGCGTTCAAGAAGCTGCTCAGTTCCAGAAGCGATGATGTGCTAGGAGAATAAAAGTGCTACTTTCCCCTCTAGGTGCTGGGGCAATTCCCAGAATTACAGAGGCTTTCAAGTTGAGTTTACAAAACCAGGCTGCTTCCAAGGCAGTGTTTACTGCTCTATAATTTCATCTAATCCCCACAGCTCCTGACATAAACTAATTGCATGTACACATATGATCCCATTACGAATGGTGCAATCCAGATGGTGCCGATCTGGGGCTGCAAACAGAGTTCCAGTGCTGTCAGATTCATGCCAGGCTTCCCTGCCGAATTTACATCTCTGTTCCTCCTTTGTCATAGACTTTTCCTGTTCAGAGCCTTGGGCAGCACAGTAAAGCCACAGAGCCAGAAGTCCCCATGGAGAACATTGTCCAAAAGACGTCCCCAGAGACTCTGAAAACACACCAATGTCTGAAAAGTTTCCGATTTTCCTTTAAATCATTCTATCCTTAAAGTTTCCAATTTTCCTTTAAATCATTCTATCCTTACTGTCATCACTAACACCACCACTATTTATGATTAATTCAGCCACCCTTCAGAACTGCTGTGATTAGCAATAACCTGCTTGCCATGGAACCTGAAATCTCAGCTACAAAGTGACAATTCATACCTGAAAGAACACATGGTACGTTCTTATTTAAGTCTAAATAGATTATGCAAATTGACCATCCAGGTAAAATTTACTTCTCAGAGCCAATTTGAAGTAAACTGAAAGGCCACTAGCCTGGCTCACGTGAATTCAATTTAGAATTCAACTGAATAATCGCCAGCTCCACTTTTTTGTTGTTGCTATTTGTTGAGCTGTGGAAAACAGCAAACGCAAAATGAACAGCTGATATGAATAGCCTGAATCTGTGGAGATCTGAAGAGTCCAATCACTCAGGGTGGAAATCAGCTTGGAGGCTCTGCTGGAGCCAGGGGTTACACACCAAGGGATGAAGGCACTCAGTGATTCTTGCATCAATCCTGATTCTTTGCATGCTAATACAGAAGTGCAGATGATTTTATGATTGTTATTATTGCTTTTCATATTATTAAACAAACAGTTCAAAATTACTGTATTCAGTTTGAATTGCTTCTCACAAAATCACTAACAGAAATCCTTTCTGAACATGCAAGAGGCACTTCAGTATTTCATGAAGTGTTAAATTGGCAAAACAACAACACGAGTTCATTACTGCAGATTCTTTCCAGATGGAACCATAAATGTTCTGTACTTCACTGAGCGCCCGTGCCACAAAGCAGCAGAGTTGAGTATCCTGACCTCTTTCTGAGCAATATTTCTCAGAGTGATCATTTATACTTTTGCAAGAAAGACACTCATTGAACACAGAGCAGGGAAAGGAAGATTCCAGAACAGCTCTGATTTATCTGCATCTGTTTTTCAGCTGACGCTGTTCTCCACATCTCTACCTCTGAACACAGCACAGAGGGGCTGAGTCCGAGCCGTTCTCAGCACACCTGAGCACATAGCTGAGCCCACGGAACAGAACTGCAGCACCCAAAGGCTGCAGAACCAATTGTGCTTTCCAAATGCAATGAAATTTCCAACTGACAAAACCAAGGGAACAGTATTCTTGGGAATTTAAACTAATGGTTGCATATGCAATGACAAAATGATTTTAATTTTTACAGTTGTGTTTAAGAGACACCACTAAATGCTCTTGATTTTTTTTTCCTTATGGCAGTTCTATTTTTCTAATCTGTCCATCTCTTTATTTACATATTCTTAGAATTTAAAAATATGTTTATTTGCTTATTTCAAAACATGAGTTTAGTTGAATCTTATCCCAATGTAAATCAAGAATAATTCCAATGGTGTAGACCAAACAGGAACAACACATACATACAAATACTTAAAATTTAATCAGTTGTATAATATTTAAAATATAATTAGTTCTATCTGTCCACTGTTCTTTGCTAAAATGAAAAATTGCATCAAAATTTTCAAATATATTTAAAGATGATATTAATATATTTTTATCTTCACTTTGAATAGGCTCATCTTACCTTTGCAAGCAGTAAACTACCCAGATTTCACACACAGATTGATTTCTCTTTTGTTAAATCTTTCATTGTACATTTTACAGCTCAAAATGGAAATTTCCTTAAATTCCAATCAAGAAAGTCATCGCAGTAAAATGATATTTGCCCCAATTAAAAAATAAGCACTACTTACAATGTGATGAGATTAACTTTGTGGGAAGAGTGGCTTTTACACATTTATTTTGACTCCAGCTTTTGTATTGGAATCAAAAAATAAGACATCTCTTAAAATTCTTTATTGAGTAACATTTTGAAATTAGAACAAGCTCTGTAGTAGTATCATGTGCTACTACAGTGTAGCTGCTGCAGCTTTCCTCTCCCACTATCTGTGTTCACATAATCTTGAAATGTCTGTAGTGGTGCTATAAAACTTGGCTGTGTTGATACTTTAGTAAGTCTTTCATCCCAAAGAAATGATGAAAACTTTACTGCTCTTGACAGAGCGAATAGACAAGAAGTAAAGTCCTATTTTTGTGCCATCTTTGGGATAAATTCTGAAACCATAGTGCTGTTGAGGATCCTACATAATCCAACTCTGGCATCAAATAGGGCAAGAGCAGAAACAAACTCCACAGTGATAATAAACGCCCGTAAATATCCACGGGGTCACACCTCTTGTCCTTGGGCATCCCAAAAAATTCTTCTCAAACTCAGAACCAACGAATCTGTCATCAGGTTAGCAGAAAAAGTTGATTTATATGAATAGAGAAATTTCCATAAGCCGCAGTGCAGAGGTTACAGTTAAACTTTCCAAGAGCAGAAATGTTCAGAGTCCTCAGACTCCTTTGCAAACACCTGCAGTAGCTGAGGCCTATCTGAGTATCTAAAAAGCACAGATTGTGATCGGAATGAATATTCCTTCCATAAACACACTATCACGTTAGGAAGGAAATTAAATATATTCCTTAAAAGGCTTACTCTTCAGAAAATTCATATATTTAAGACCGTTTCTTCAGAATATGAGGACAAAAAAAAGTGCTCTATGTCTGTTCAATTTTAGCTGTAGGGATGTTTGCACTTATCTCTGTGTCCATTAAGTATCACCCAGATAAAGCAATATCCCTACATATTAGGGCAGAATGGCCCAGCAGCCTGAACATGTGCTTAAAACTGTTGCCTCCAGTAGATCAGCTGCTTTATTTATGGATTTTTGTGTCAGGTTTTACACCAGCCTCACTGGAGAAGTCCCTTAACCCATTTGCCTACATCTCTCTAACAGCAATAATGTCAAACTACCTCTTTCTTCTGGAGTCTGATAAAGAGGAATGAGTTACTGTTTTGAAAAGGCTCCAAGGAGAAAACTATTCCACAGTCATTAAACTGTGCTTTCAGAGATAATCAACCTCCAGAGGGAACGATGGCAAAATTACCTTTTTTCTGCCCTGTATCCCTGTGTTAAGTCAGGTTTCTGTCTTTTCTATACCATCTAAAAATTACCTTTTTTAGCAGAGCCTGACACAGCTGGGCAGATTACCCAATAAACACGCACCTAATAATCACCAGCAGAGGGAAAAAAATCTTCCACAATGCCACATTTTTGCAAAAGGTAGGAAAAAATGGTGCATTCTTCAGACCTAAACAATTCCCATCACTGGTAAGTTCACACCTATAGCTTGGGAGCATAAATTCCACTGACGCTGTTTCAGAAATTAATATTCCCCTGTAATATTAATGACTTATATTAGGTTCTCTCATGAGCATCATCTCCACTCTGTTCCCTTCCAGCCTAAGTGCAGCTCATTGTTCCCTCTGAGGGTCTTTGTCACTGAAGCACACAAAAACAACCTCACACAGAGAGCAAACTCAGACAAACCTTAATCTGCAACTGAAGCAAAAAGCCAAAACAAAGACAAAAGGGGATAACCACGGAACAGCCTGGAACACCAACAGGACCAAAATTGAAGGCAGGATCCTAAAAATGACAGCCTGGGTTCTCTGACACCTATCAAATTAAGCAGTACAGCTAAAAATGTGCTTTAAAGGTGAAAGTTTTTATTATCAAATGCTATTATATTGCCTTAGAGTCATCAGCATGCAAAGCGATGATTTTCAATAACTTCAACAAACAACTTTCAGTAACTGTTTTTAATAAACAGTCACATTTCCTCCATTTTCTTCAGTCTCATAAAACATTATCTTCAAAGCAAACCATAAAGCCATCTGGTCTTTAAAACCGAGTACAACCATTGGCCAGGATTTGGGCTACTCGAAACCCATTCCCCAAAGTCACAAACACAGCAGGAATTGTGCTCACACACCTGCACCTCCTGCAGACACCCAGAGTGCATTCAGAGTCTTTGTGAGACTCTGAAATGGTTCTAGAGATTCAGATTACTCAATGACCTTATTTTACAAACCAGTAAATATGAATTTATCTCAGGTTTCCTTTGTGAGACATCTTGAAATGGTTCTAGAGATTCAGATTACTCAATGACCTTATTTTACAAACCAGTAAATATGAATTTATCTCAGGTTTCCTGGTAGACACATCTTACCATTGTGCAGCTCTTGAAATGTTTGAAATTCCTTTATGCTGTTTCAGATTACTCTCAATAAGTTGACAAGCCTGAGTGCTTTCTAAGCCACTGTAAAGAGACAGACAACCAACACAATCTGAAGGCAGATAAAAGGGGATTTTTGATGGGTCTGAAACTTATGAGCAAGGCAGAGAATAAATCTGTTTCTTGTAAGTTACTTTCTTAAAGGAAAAATATCTGGAGTGCATTTCATCTAGGGCCTGTCAAAATAATAGCTCGGTGATGTGAATTCAGAACATGAAAGTTCTCTATTAGCAATCAACAAGAGACAAGAGATACACCAATCTTTTCTAGGAGAGTTTTCTTATCAGACACATTTGTTTTACTTCATGAGATTGTTCTAAATGCATAAAATTTACATACATATGGCTGCATTGTTAATTCCTACTATGAAACTATTTTGAAGAGTTTTCATTTTCTGCTTAGGAAAGGAACTTCCCAGCTGAGAAATGGAAGTGAAGGATGTTCAGGGCTTCTCTATCACATCAGCACAGTTATACAAAATGTGGCTTCATTTCTATCCTCATAATAATGAGAAATTACAGGAATTGCAGACATCACATGTTGTAACTACAAATTAGGAGGAGTAAATAGCAGATAGTGATAGAATGAGTAAACTATTACAGAAGTCACCTAATTAATTTAATTCCATCATTAGATATCTGATTATGGACTTCCTTTGTGAAACACTAAGTTTTTTCCTCTTTTCTCTTTTCTTACATATTAACATACAAAGTCATGTTAGAAAAAACACTGCTTTGCAATAGGTTAAAAATTAGGTTTCTATTGCTTTCATGAACACAAGCAACTATGAAATACTCACATGTGACTTTCCTAAGAAAATATATCTTGTCATAGCTTCGAGGTATCTGTGTTGAAGGAGCAAAATTACAGCTAATAGTCATGTTTATCTAAAGTAAAGGTTCTATGAAGGAGATCACAGAATAAAAGCATTTTCACTCAACAAGACCTGTTAGAAAATGTTCTTCATTCCTTATCCAGGTGAAATTACATTTCTCTAAATTAAATTCAGGATCAGAGGAATCCTAGAATTCTGAAAATCATGAGCTTCCCTTTATTTTCACAGTGACACTTCTCAGAGCAATTATTTTCATGCATTGAAGCAGAATTTGGTTTCTCAGAAAATGCCAGAGTGATGTCGCATGTTCCAAACCAGCAATTATCCTCAGGTAAATCTGAATTTCAAACCTGTTCAAATATTGAAATTCTATCTGGAAATCCACTAAAAAATGAAGGAGACATCACCTAAGTCACTTGCATAAGAAAAACTGTGAGTAGACATTTATGGGCAGCCACAGCTTGTCTGGGCAACCGCAGCCAGGGCCTCTCCACCCTCACAAAGAATTTCTTCCTTAGATCCAACCTAAATTTGCCTTCTTTCACTTTAAAACTGCTGCTCCTTGAACTGCCCCTACAGGCCTTGGCACAAAGTCTTTTTCCATCTTTTTTTTATAAGCCCCGCTTTTAAACTGAATGATAAGACTAAGACAAATCAGCTGAACATTTATTCTCCAAGACATAAAAATGAATGAATGGGGCAACAGGAAAAGGTATGTATGAAGGGAAACTTCTAAGATATTCTAATGGTTCTAATTTTAAAAGCTGCCATCAAATCTTGATGGATTATGAACGTGTGTCTCGTTAGATAAATTACAGGCATGACACTTTGGAGATCAGAATGTACCTTAATTTATTAAATAGTGACTGAGTGCAAGTACTATGGCTCAACATTGAAGTGTGCTAATAATAAATTCAGCTAAGTACTGAGCAGTGGGAGCTCTGTTTTGGAGGTTATTCACAAAGATTTAATATTTCTTTTAAGGATATTATCCCTATGCCTAATGTTATGTGCCCATGGTGGCAAAACATACAGCAGGGGCATAAAGAGATCAACAACAGGAGGTTCAGGATGGATATTTATTTAGATATTTATTTAGATATTTATTTAGATATTCGACAGGGAAGATACTGAATGATTCTGTAATGCTTTTTGTACTGCGTGCAGCACTTAATGTTCAACCCTCACGTTGCCAATACTAAATGTTACTTATTTTGCCAGAATAATGGAAAAAAAATTATTGTGTTCTTAATCTATTCATTTCTTGGTGTTGGAGTTTAAAAATTTTAAAAAGTGCAAAAATAAATGGTGGTTTGGGGTTTTTTTTTAGATACATTATTCAGGTTTTGCATCTTACTGTAAATCTCAAAATGACAATATGTGTCAGAAGGCACAGAAATTTGACAACCTGTGGATCTTTTCACCACAACCAGAATTTACCAAGCTGCTGGACTATGCTTTCCCCTCTGCTGAGAATGGGATTACCTGACTTGCACTGTCCCTCTCACCACCTTGCCTAAATCTGGTACAGAAACTCTGACCAAACTTTCCAAGTTCTCCCCGAAGTGGATTCTAGTCCTGTGGCCTTTATTGACATATTTACTGTTCCTTCCACTCTTGCAGCAAGAGCTGTTTCCAAATTTTCTTCACAAAACTCATTTCCTAGCAAATCTAAAATTGCTGCTCTTCCACTGCCAGAAATATCCCCTCTGTACTGAGCCTGCTTTTGTCATTCCCAGAACCAGCAGTCCCAGAGAAAGTGTAAGGAAAGAGAGGGAAAGCACAGCAATAATCCCTCTTTGCATCTCTGGGCAGCGGTCACAGATTTCATTTGCTGTCACATTAAACTGCCCTGCCTTACCTGGCAGAGATCTCCTTCCCCACACCTGCTCTGCCACGCAAGGAAACAAAGATATAAGCAGGAATTTGGGTTCAGAGCAAATGATGACAGGAACTCAAGAATATAACCTAGAGAAAGAAATGGAATCTGCAGAGAGAAAAGCAGGACTGAGATTTTCGGTAATGTTTGCTAAGGTTGCATATGTGAGCCCCATTAATTTCACCACCAGCAAGGGAGACACACAAAGCCAGGCACTGCCCTAAACACAGGTCTGGACCAATTGGTTCTTCTCTGGCTGGAGAAACTCTGACAAATCTGGCTTACTTGACTTGTGGTTGCCCTTTATTTTTATAAAATAACACATTTTAGTTTTGTATGGTTCCAGTTCAGAATCAGTATTGTAGTAAAACTGGAAAAATGATGTTCAGTCCTATTCGCAGGGCACCACAGGGTGAGACAGAGGGTTAAGTCTCTTTCAAAAATAAATGCACAGCAAAGCCTCTTCTATTTTTATTTCCTCCAGCATTCAGAAAGGCCATATTCTGAGCTGCATTGTATAAGGCAAGCAGTACTTTACCCTTTTGTGTGTGAGATAGAAAAATTTCTATCTGCTCTTCCCCTGCAAATAGGCACAGACAGAGCAGAGAATGGCTGATATATTTGATATGCCTCAGCCAGTTAGGCTGGACCAGCTCCCAGAGGTGACACCTGCATCTCTAACAAAGCTCTGGCAGAAAGAAGAGACGAGACAGAAGCTCTGACAGCTCCCACTTCAAGGAGAGCTCCCAACAAACTTTATCCCACACCAAAGGAAGTATCCACAGGAATGTGAGTTTAGACATGGCAGCTGTGGGTTTTAAGCGTCAGACCTTTCCTGCAATTATCCAACACAGAAAACAGTGAGACACCAGCTTTGGCTCATTCCTGTTTTGTCTGAGGTATCCCAGACTGTCCTGCTATGAGTGATAGTCACAAATATCTGGATGTGTTTTCCTCTTTTGGAGGAGTCACTGTGGATTCAGGATGTGTTCCCTGCTGGCCTGAGGGGACAGAGCTGATAGCACTGCCTAACTGCTCAGTAAGGAATGCAAATAGACTTTCTCTTTTTAAGATGCTCCTCAGTGAGCATTAATTCTGGATTGGGGCCATAATTTTATCAATCCTATAAGATCTGGAAATCTCTCTGAGGTTCTGAATGTAGATAGTTCAGCCATTGGACAATTACATACAGCACATTCCCCAAACTCATCTACAGCATATGTCTTATGAAAATAAAACTCATTTTCACTGCAAGGCCAAAAGAGCAGAAAAGACTTTCACTATCACTGGTTTTCAAATGATGGTTTCATTTTCTTATATATTCTTCCCTTAATTGATCAGTTATCAATTTGGTGAGCTTCTCTTTTTTTTTAAAGTATTTGAATTACATTTCTACATAATAATATATCCTTTCAAATAAAGCTGCTACAAAGACAGGAAAGTAAATTACAGAAATACTACCCATCTATCAACTGGAAATATTAAATAAAAATGTTGTTTAAATTAATGTGTATCTCATGTACTGTCTAAAGAAACTGAGTCTATGAATCAGTGTTCATTTAAATCTCTATAAATTTTCCATTATAACATTTTGTGGGAGGGTAGTCAATAAAGGAAGATTTAGACAAATGGTGCCAAAGTCACATCTTTTAATGAAAAAAAAAAAAAGTATTTTACTTTTAAGAACCATTGCAGGATATGTGAATTGGCATTCACATAGGAAGGTTTTAGGCTGTTAAAAGATAAGCATTCTCTTGATTGATCAAAATTTTATCAAAATATATTTCATATATTCTAACACACATCAGGATGCTAATTAGTGAGGATTTTCTAACCCCAAGTAAGCAAGAGAGCCAAATCACATGATCTTTGTTTTTACCAATGAAGCAGATTTGGGTCAATATCTTTCTAAAAATCCAGATTAAGTGCATAGGCAATTTAGGACAGATAGACCTAAAAAAATCCTGTGTACAGGATGGAGAAAGAAATCTGTGCTTCCATGAGACAGTTCAGGTCCCCTGACAAAAAGAGGCAGAGGAAGGAACACAACTGCAGCATTAATGGCCTGTACAGTGGGGGATCGCAGAGGGAATTCCGTACATATACGCACTAAAAATTCCATATTCCATATTCCATACACCCACTACAAAGCTCGAATCACTAAATAAATATATGTAGATGGTCACTGGAAATGTGAAATATAGAAATTCCCTTACCGAACAATGTGTTTGTGACATAAAACTCAATTCCTGCATTCCCATTAAACAAAAAAATGTTTTTCAGGGCTAGAACAACAACTGGAAAACTGACACATTTCAGATTGCAGTAACAATGTTGATTCAATATTTCCCCAGCGCAGCTCTTTGTCTCTCACAGGGGATGGCAGAGTACTGTGGAACACTTTTATTCCTGACAGTTTTTCTTGCAGGTGCATATAGTCAATCTGCTTCCATTTCCTCCATTGCTCTCCCCAAAGAACACACCTTTATTGGCTCTAAAAGCAAGTGACATATTTCCCCCTAACTGAGCAGTCTTGGGCATTTTCTTTATAAATAAGTTATTTTGGAAATGTTTCTGTATGCAATAAACTGGAAAAGGCTATCTAATCTGTGGCAAGGCAGGAACTACAGCCTCCAGGAGTTTTCCTTGAGGAAGCTTTTGGGACCTCTATATTTTCCTATCAAATGGAAAGCTCTGTGTGTGTTTCAGCACAAGCAGGAGCAAGATGCATGAAGGCTTAAAAAAGTTACAGCAGAGGTGAGACATTTCCAGAAAGAATCCAAAAGAGAAAACACCAAAGAAGACAAAAATGTCCTCCTAGCCACTGTTAAAAAATATGGATTTTCTAACCAATTCTATATATAATCTAATTTAATGCAATTTAATACAAGAGGTACTGTATTCCCTGAATCCAGTTTCTGGAATATACTGAATGCAATAGATACTGATTCCAAATCTCAAGATAATGCAAATTTTCTGTGAATAAAGACATATTTCAAGATTGGGTATTACCTGACACAGGAAAAGCTGTTCATCCTGAGCTGTTTGAGTGTAGGGACAGAATTACAGCACCACAGCCTCAGCTGGGATGAAGGAAGCACTAAACTGCACAGTCATAGCTGGTAAAATACAGTCAGCAAACAGCATAAAGACATCCCCAGCTGGAATCAAAAGCAGAGTTGTAACGTGATAACTACTGGAAGCAGGTAAAAAATGTATAGATTATCAGTCCATACTGTTAAAAAATCAAGTTAACACTCCTTACTACTGCTTCTCCCCAGAATAAGCTCCAAGCTGCCTTGTAAATATATTAGCAAAACGAGATTTCCTGTAAATGTTTTACTACTAATTCTCTATTCCACAGAAAAATCAAACCCTGAAGCAAAGCTATCCACCTCAAAATATTTTTAGAGAATAAATTTTGTGCTAAAAAATAACAATTAAACTTCTCACTTCATTTGCCAAACATCTGTATATGCAAAATGTGCTCTAAAATATTGTTACTCTTGGTGAGATTAAATCAAACAAGCAAAAAGATAACCTAGAATTCTTTGATCTGAAACATGCAGAACCATAAAATGTTTGGACATGATAAAAATTTGACATTGTGGATTAGCTTCACATCTTTTATTCTTTTTCATAAAGAAGTGTCAGACAACTATATAAAAATAATAGATCAAATAAACATAGACACTGTTGTACACAGAGCATAAAACCTTAAAAACACTGAATAATTCAAGGGAACTCCAGCAACACTTGTAATTTACAACCCTTGCAATTTTTCATAAAGCAATACTTTTTCTAATTCTCATCTCTTTTCTCGCCGCTGCCTCAGGAAAGAGAAAGGCAAAAATGGAAACCATAACTACAAATATTAAAGTGTTTGCTTTTAGTATCAGTGTAGTAAATATGCCATTACTCCTAGATGGTAATGCAATATGCAAACACTATTTGTCCCAGATCGCTACAGTAAACAAAATTTTCAGAGACTATAATATTTTTCCCTCCTGCTATTTGTGAGATTACTTTGCAAAAAAACGAAAAAATTCTAATTTTTGAATACCTTCCCAATACAAGGTACTGAAAAAACAGCATCACACACAGAATAAGAATTTTTTTCTCTTCTTGGGAATGTGCTTGACTTTTCAGCAATGTCCTTAGCCTGGGTGTAGCTGCCCCCATTAATTCTGCATTAACTTGAGGATCTCCCCATGATGCGACATTTGTCCGAAGGAAACCAAAGGTTTGGTGTCAGTTTTACCTCTGAACTAATCCTGGCATCTGCTGTGTCACTTTAAATACACAATTTTTCTCTGTCTCTCCCTCTAATTAATATCTCTGTGCCCAAGAGTTTATGCACAGGAAGGAGAAGCTCAGCAGGAAAATCAGAGCCACTCAAAGAGTGACTAAATTGGGAGTTATAATATATAACTTGATTTGGAGAAATAAACACCACATCTGCATCTCACTTTTACACCCTGTATACATATTTTAGGTGATCGTACTTGCACTACTGTTGGCTTATTTTTTTTTTTTCCCAATTTCTCAATTTGAGCAATAGTATCCAAAATGCCTTCCTGCAGTCAACCTTGAAAAGAGTTTGCTTCTCTCTACCCTTTCCAGACTCACTGCCACCATAACCAGACCCTCCTGACTAATCGAAGGGAATTCCCTTGGGTTTGCTCATTTACAATAGAGCTACAGCCAGTGCCTGGGTACACTCAATTTCCTATCATTATTCTGTTATTTTTTGATCTAAGAATACAGACTCAATTTAAAGCACTTATTGTCTGCAGAGATTTTGTCATGCTCATAATTTAAATATTATTAATTTCTTTAGTAACTGAACCTGTAACAAACTGAAAAGAGTAAATTAAGTGAATATATATATATAATATATATATATATATAATTTTTTAAAATGCATTACTGGTATATGAGTCACCTTGATCTCCTTTGGGACGGAACTCTAATTAACATTGGAACATATTTGGTCTATAAAAAATTTCTGTTGATTGCCCAAGAGGTGACAGAACTCATTTTGCCAGATGATGTTAACTTTGATGGGTTAAGGTGGTGACTTACCAGGAGCTGCAGCTTTGTGCTTTATGCTCAGGGTACCTTTGAAGCAACTCAATATTTTAGGAATCATGATATTCACATCTGATGTAGGAGGAATTAAAAAATGGTAGAGAAATTATAAATCATTACAAATTAAATAATAAAAATTAGAAAAGGACTATGTTAATAATCTGACAATCCCTTGCATTATATATTATAATTTCAGGTAATTAGAATTACAGCAAAGAAATTAAGTTATTAACATGAGCTGACTGTAAAGTGTCCAAGTGATGCCATGGCCTTTGCAGCTCTGAGATTTTCTAATAATTCATGGTAAGATTATTTGCAAATTGAAAGAATATTAAAATCTCAGATGTCGTGGCCACAAACTTAGTAGCATTTTTATATCTGTTTTCAGAAGTTTTAATATGCAACAACTATAAAGGATTCCTTCAAGCAGAAATTTATCTTCAAACAGGAGTCTACATATAGTAATCAATGTGCATTTAAGTAACAAATCTCATAATTTAAGATGTTTTAGACCAATTTAGAAAAAAAATTTCCCAGCTAAAAGGGAAAACCAAAACCAAAATTTGATTTTGGACTTAATGCCAAAAAATACGTTGCTTTTCAAAATGATAAAAATATGCCATGACTTAACAAAGCAACTACACCGTTCTAAACCTGCTTAGCCACTCAACTGAAATACAGAATACACACAATACTCATATTTTTGGTTAACTACCTAAAGAGCAGGCAAGTAATGGATCTGCAGATCTTCAAAACCCCCATGCCATTAGGTCAAAACCCACCTAAAATACTGGAAGATTCAACTGAAGTTGCTCTTTCTCTTTCTTCCCAATTTAATTCCTTTATCAAATTATTTGATAGAACTTTAAGACTTTTTAAGCCTTTCCAGCTGTTTTCACTCCTTTCTGCTATTTGTGCAGACAAAATTAAATGCCACAAAAATAAAAGATCGATTAATCTTTGCATGTTCAATAAATCATTTCCCTCAATAAATTAATTTCCCTCAATAAAGAAAAGTGTAATTAATGATACCAGTTTCTGCACTGAAGATGTAGTTTTTCTGAAAGGGACGTGTTTTATTCAACACAAAACCTTAATCCTGATGAGAAATTCCTTAGAGAAATGAAAGCTTGGGGGGAATCTTCGGAAAGTTTCTATTTGGACTGTAGCTGTTCCTAGAACTGAGCAGGGCAGGTCAGTAAAGCCTCCTCACATATCCTCATCTCACACCTTTCTTTTCATTGACTTCTTCTCATCAAATGCTAAATTTTGGGATTTGAGTTGATTTACTCTGAGCTACACAAAGTCTGCAGAACAACAAAGAGCTCTGGACTTCGCATTAAAAAGCCTAAAAAAACCCACTCCATGTTCTCTCAGCCAAACCAGTTCTCCCATTAACAAACCAGTTTGCACCTCCATTTCCCTGCCTGCAGCTCGGATCATCCCTCCCAGCACACAATTTCTGTGCTCGTTGGATTCTCTGATTTTTCAGAATCTGCCAGAGGACTATTAGTGTTTCCCATGTCAGCGACACCTGGCATCCACTGAGACTCTGCACAATTTAATGGCAGCGAGGGAATTGTTATTGTCTCTTGCTTCAGTGGTCCATGAACCGAGGAGTTCCTGAGCAAGCCTTGGCACAGAGCAGCAAAGCAGCTGCTGGGCCCCATTGTTGTGGAGAATATGCATTTTGACAACTACTAATCATGTATTTACTCTGAACAGTGAATAATCTTATACGTTTATTATCCTCAGAATGTATTTACCCAACAAGTAATGGCAGCCCTAAATGAGTTTCTTATGTCCTGGAAAGAAAACACAAACAGCAATTAATTAGTTTATTGTTATTTAGCAGCTATTTATTTATTTATTTCCCCAAGCCATTCATCAGATGCATCAAATACAGGACGGTAGGTAGCTTTTTGTGGCTTACGGTTATCAAGTTTCTGGCAAAATTCCTTCTGAACTGTTCTAGGGATCCTCAATTGTGTTTGAGAAGAAATAACTAATTTTGTCCTGAATTGGGAACAATTAAAAGGACAAAAAAAATGGATGGAGAAAGTGAAACAAACTGGTTCAAGCTGGTGGTTATCTACTCTGTGTTTAAAATAAAACAAAACAAAACAGAATGAGGCAGATGAAACTGAGTTGTGATCTCTACAAAGACAGAAAGTAAAGACTCATTTAACTTTTTCAGATTCTTTGGACTAAAAGGACAATGATTCAGCACTGGTGTGGGTGGGGCAGGACAGATCATCAGACAGACATTAATCCTGAACAGGTCACCCAGTGCCTGATGAACAATTATTCTTTTTTCTACAGAAACCTTCTTTTATAGAAAGTACAGGGTTCAATGATGGATTCTGTGAGTGACCACACAGAATCATGAAAAAAATATAACTCCACTGGCACTGGTAATACAGCACGGTTTGATCATTAATTATGAAATTAATTCATTAGAAGCACATGGGATCCATTCTTGAGGTTCATTTAAACCCCAAATGGAGCACGAGGACATGCAGGTCACATTATCACCTGGCAGGTTCTTATCAGGGAAGAGTGTGGGGACAGAGCTGGGGCTGCAGGTCCAAATCTGGGCACAGGGAAGTGCTTTCACCAAGCCCTTCATGGGAATCGTTCCTTATTACACCATAGTTAAATGAGAAGCAATGAGGTTCAATCCTTAACTGCCTTAGGATAAGCCTGGGGAGATGGGAATGAAAGGGAAGAGGGAAAGAATCTTTGAGAGCTAACTCAGTTACAATGAAAATGGTGCAGTCCCAGACTGGCCTTGGAACACGACGTTAACACACAGCATACAAAACCATTGATGTTTATGAAGGACTTCAAAGTCTACTATTTTCAAATGTTGTGATATAGCATCAAGATGATTCATTTTGTTTGCTTATTTTTAGCCCCAAATCCTTCCAGTCCTCCTGAGCTCCCCTCCTGTCTTTAACTGGAATGCTTCCCTCCCCCATAACCTAAACAGAGATGCACTTAATCATCTTTTGGGGCTAACAAAAAACATTCAGGGTTTGGTTTTCCTGAAAAGCCTATAATGATTTGTGTTTAAATATTTAACTCAGCATCGAAACATTTGGATTTGCAACTCAGCCTAAATTTTCTTTTCTGTTTTATTGCCCATAGTCTCAGAAGAAAGACTCATATTGTGAGGGCAAGCTCTATGGATTCAGAATAATTCTTTTTTCTCTTAAAGCCATCTAGGATGCTTATTGTTATTTTTGCTCCTTTGCCTGCTTCTCCAGCCTCCAATTAAAGGCTGGAACAATTTATTGAATTGTAAGCTCACTAATTGAATAGATATATAGACAGCTGAAAGCACCAGGATTCTCTACAGGGTTTGTTTATCAGTGTCTAAATCTTGGTTAACAGCTTGCTACCCTTCTAAATATACAACTGTTTATTTAAGTATTTATGTACAATGTTTGTTTACCATGGCAACTGCTATATCAACGTGACATACACAGGAGTAATTTTATTCAGATACATTTACCTCTTTGTTAGAATTCATCCATATTTTATGGTACTTAAAGAGAAATAACAACAAATTCTCAATATATGTCTCAACTTACATTTAAGAGGCACTTGGCTGTTTTCTTGAATAATGAATATGACTAAAGGTGTCTGCCAACATCAGAACTGGTCAAACAGACAATTAAATCAGCTTGGGGGGAAATCATGGGAAATCTTGAATATTACTTGGCCTGTGGGTTTTCCATTACCAGTTATTTATTTTACTTTTTGAATTTATACCCTGATGTAGTTTAAAAAAAAATTTTAAAAAGATAAATATATATATATCCCTGCAAAAGTACAAGGCCATGCTGAATGGGGCTTGGAGCAACGTGGAAGGTGTCCCTGCCCACGGCAGGGATTTGGAACCAGATGGACTTTGAGGCCCCTTCTAACCCAAACCATCCTGTGCTTCTATGATTCTGCATCCTAACTTCCCTCAAAAATTAACCCTGCGCTGTTCCAGACCTCTGCAAGAACCTATTCCACACCTGAACACAGCCTGATCCCAGCGGCACAGAGCTGGAAACTCAAAACTCCGTTCCATCTCTGCACTCAGATCCGATGCCATGAAAGAAGGAGGGGACACAGATTGGCTCAACCAATGTGCACTCAGAGAATGGCAGTGACTTGTCACTGTCCTTGTCACTGAGGAGACAGGAGCCACCTCCCTCCTCACCTGCACCCATGGACATGGCCAGAATCGCTAATTCCCAGGCTGGGTTTGCCTCTATGGGTCACAGGTGAAGGAAAAAGCAGGTATAATATAATATATAATATATAATATATAATATATAATATATAATATATAATATATNATATAATATATAATATATAATATAAACCCGCTGCTCAGAAACACCAAGGGTCATTGGTGAGCTGCTTCTGCTCGCCCTGTTTCACTGACTGTCACTGACATCTGATTCGCCAGTGAAATCAGAATATACAGCCCTGGAACTGCCAAAACGAAGGCAGACCCCAAAGGGAGTTTACGGGGTTAAAGACAATAATAACTACAGCACGACTGGAAAGGAAACTGGATATAATGGCATCTGTAATTACAGAAAGCAAGAAATAATTCAAGACTGCAACATCATGAGAGTACAGCACCAGGAGAGATTAGAGGGAGCAAGAAAGAGCCTGGCCATGAAGTATTGTATACACTGTTGAGTTTTCAACAGGGAATAATTCACTTATGTGATTCAACTCTTTCTCCCTCGTCACAGCCAGAAACCGCCCTGAGTTAAACAGAGGACAAAATTAAGAGATTCTCAGAATTCTTCAGTATATTCTGTACCAGCAGCTGTAGTCTGCTCCCTCCTGCAGTAAATGAGTAATAATAATGATAATAGTCATAATTAATATTAAACTCTTAGTGAAGGTTTATTATCTTCAAGTTCCATTAAGTAATTAATGAATTCATTAAGATTGGTAGTGTAAAAGCAAGCAAGTTACATAGAGACACACCCTGCAGGTCCAATATTTAATAATCTATTTTAACAGTACCAAAAAATTAACATTTATTTCTTAATATAATAATGATCTAGTCCTGCAGTTATGCAAAACACAACTGAAGAACAATTTCTTTTGAATTCTTATCTTTTCAGAACTTGCTTTTGGGTTGCACAATCTCAGCTGGGAAAGCCTGCACAGGAATATGCTTGTGCTTGTTTGAGATAAAAGCCTACCCCACAAATCCACAAGGGTAAAGTCACAAATTTGGTGAGACAAAGCAGAGATGGACACAGGTCTATTTATTACACACAGCTCCAACCACCCCAATCAATTTTCTGGATTCAGCAAAGCAAATCCTGCAATTACACAGATATAAAACCTGAGCAATCACAGTCTAAGAGGTCACGAGCAGCACAGAAATTCAGAAAACCAACATCACAGTGTCCACAGGTCCCAAGTGCAACTGCAACAGCCTCCAGTGCCTGAAAGTTCATGTCAATATTCCCTTTGGTGTTATTAAATCCACTTTCATCTTGAAAGAGATCCAGGTGGGTCACCTTTACCCAGTAATACAGCTGGGTATATTATTGACATTATTTGCATTCAGGCAGTTGGCCAGTGGAAAATAAAACCAAGTAGAATTTTATCTCTTCTGGGAAGACCAAAATGTGTGTGAAGTTCGAAGTTCATGGAGACCTTTTTGTTGCATAGTGCTAAACTGATTATTCTAATGAACCATGCCATTCTCTGCCTGAACATTTCTCATTTTTTGATTGGCAAGCACAAATTCTTTAGATCAGATTTGAGAACTTTCACTTCCATTTTGTTACATTCAGGTTTCAAAAGCAACTTTTGCTTTCATTTTATATCTTGATTTATGAAGACAGTAAAAGAATAAAAGCCGTCCTTTCTCTTATTTTACATTTAATGTTTTTGCAAGGTCACAGCTTTCTCTTCTTCATGCTAATGAAAAGCAAATCTTTCTTAACTGAGTCAAGCTAGTATTGCTGAAAAAGAGGAAGAAAAAAATAAAGGGTATTTTCTGAATGTTACACCTTATTTCCTCCTTTCATTTACTCAGTTTCCAAAACAAGGCACAAAGAAAGTTTTGCCTCCCTTGCATCTTGGTTCTTTGCCTGACAACCTCACCTCTGGAGAGACAGTGAGCTTGGAGCAGGCAGGATTTTAAGGATGTGTTTCTAATTAAGTGAACAGGTGGCTCCAGCCAGCAGGAACTACTGAGCAAACAAACCCAGGGAGAGCTGGGACTTGTTGTAGCAGATGGTGTGGTCTTTGTACCTCTTTAATGAAGACTGTGCCTGAGCTCTCTGTTGGGTTTAATAGAACGCTTTCCTCATCGTTTGTGCAGCTACATTTACACCAAAATAAAACAAAATGATTTCCAGACTAGAAAGGCATTACGTTCTCTGCACCCTTCAAACGTGTTCAGGCATAGCCTTATGTGTATATTCTGCATAACAAAATACTCTAAGTGTACATTCTGCATAACAAAAAGCAGATAGAAGGTCAGTGCTCACCTAACACTTTTATCTGTAGCCATTCCCACACTATAAACTGGTTTAATACTTGTATCATGCCAGCAATCATCTTGTAAAACTTTGCACAGAGATTAAGTCTTTAAAGAGCAGGTAGACATTTATAGATTTTTAACATTCCCTTGCCAACCCCTGGTTCTAAATTAATCTATCAATGATTTAGAATGCATTTATTAAATTATAACCTTTCCTTTACGGATTTATGTGAGCATGGTCCAAAGCAGAGTTCACATTAGGAATGGGAAAATTTGTTCAAATGTTTTCAGTGAGGATCAGGATCATTTTGCATCCTCCCATTTACTTAGGAGAGGGTGATCAGATAGAAAAGCTTTTTTATAAAAAGAATTCCAATGGAAAAATGACCATTCCGAATTGATGAAGGATTAAAAAAGAAAAGCAGGGAACAGAACGGGAGAAATTTCCAGTACAAATTCAGTAATCAAAATCAGAAATTCCAATAAATTACACCTTTATACAGCCCAGTATTTTCATGGGGAGCTCATTAATTTATAAAATATTGATGCACACAGTCTTACATTCAAAATTTCCTAAAATTCATCCATGTGTAAGACAGTTCAAATATCTTCCAAGAGTGTACCACAAACTGGTTTTCCTAAATCAGGAGCAGCTGAGGTTCACTGGAGGGCCTAAACTCCCCCTTGGCCCATGGCTGTTTTCCCAGAGCACAGCTTTGGGGATATTGCTGGGAAGTTACACAGCAGGGATGCAGGAAAACAACACAGGGAGTGGACAGAAAAGGAAAACAAATCCAAAATGGGTGTGGACCACCAGGCTAAAGAAACAACATGAGAATTGCGGATGGAACCTGATAATTTCCTAACTGGCATTTTGTGGTTATTTTTTTTTCCCTCTCTCAGAAACATTATGAGAACGCATTTGAATCTGATCCATAAATCTCCACATTGCCAGAAAAGAGAGAAAATGATGCAGTGATTTCAAAGTTATGTAGCTGTCTGATCATTTTTTATTTTCACAAATTTCATTCTATCATTAGGGCGATTAATATCCATAGTGGCCAGCATATATGGCAGCTGAAGGCCAGGACAGATGCCATTTATCTCCAAATGCACAGAAAAATGATTTTGGTTTTGTCAAATAGAGTAGGTATTTGGAGGGATGATAGATTAAGACAGCAGCTGAGGGTGCCATCTATTTTTATTACATATTTGTCCCTATTATTTTAATTAATACATTTGCTAACATGCTATGGTGTAGTTTGGCTAGATGTACTAGGTTTGAATAAAGACATGGACAGTCATAGAAACAGAAAAGATGGATGGATCAGAAAATGAAAGTGGAAAAGTGCTATTTGAACTCCACCACTTTTACCATGACTGCTACATGGTTGCTATGACATCACTCAGTAATTAATTGAAAACCATATTCCACCCTATCTCAGTGCTCAAATTCAATGGATAAGGAAAAATAAAGACACAGCATGGCCCCCTCTGCGGAGAATTACCCCAATATGTAATCATTTGGCTGGAATACTGCAAGAATCATGGCATACACAGCTCATCATTCTCCCTATTCATATCTCTGAACTTGTCTTGCTAGCTCTATTTATTTTTCACGGGAGTAATTCTATTGGGAACTTCAAAGCAATTAGTTCAGGAGCACACGTTAAAGGGTGAAGGGTTTCAATGTTGCAGCAATGTAAGATAACTACAGATCACAAAATCTGTCATGGAACAATGCAATGAAGAACAAAGCAAATTGAAGCTTTGTTTTCAAAAGATAAGAATGCAATGGAATGCATCAGTAGCTCCCCTTGCTTCTTGTGCTGTCTACCTAAACGAGACTCCCTGCTTGCATATTTCAAAGTCATTGGTTAATTATCCCATAGCAAAACTGCATTTTGGGTGCTCTGATTTGAACATAATGATGTGATTATAATTTGAACAAATTGGAAATACGCAAAGTTGAATACTCGATTTCAGATATAATCCAGTAATTAAAAACATAACAAATCATTTAGCAGGAATGCTGCCATTGTTGCTGAGGGAAACTGCTAATTGCAGTGCCCATGTCTCCCCCACATTTGCAGTGCTTAACTCCAACCACAAATCAAGATCCAATGGCAAAAAAAAAAAAGAATTTAAAGGTGTATTTTCCAGGCTTTTAAACCATGCAGAGAGTACTGAGTAAGAAAGCAACAAGATGGACTAAACAGGCATCACTCACAGCATCAATTCAATTTTTACTATGCACTCCCTGTACAACAGAAAATAATATGCCAATGCGTAAAATTACACAGATAATGTGCAAGTATAGTAAATATAGGGACATCACCAAACACAAAATGAATGTTGAGGAATATTCGTTTTAAAAATATGCTGTTGGTACTTTCCTGATAATTTTGTAGAGTCTTTTTGCTGTCCATTCACCCAGTTTGGATATATTCCTGGTATTTTTGATAGTGTGAATGAATGATATTTTCCCCTAATAGAGGGTCACGATTCTGGATGCAATTTAGGCAGCAGCATTTACAAACACCTGTAGGAGCTGTCCCTATGGCAGCTGCTCCCAGGCACTCGAGGTTAATATCCCTGAATGTTCCTTCAGTGGCAGACCAAACATCCCTGTGCAAAAGAGCTGCTCCAAGCATGCTCCGAGTTTATTGAAAACAAACACATGTTCTGTCCACCTATGAGCACTGTTCAACAGCCACCAAAAAGAGAGGATGAAGGGTAGGAACATTTTACAGGTCAAATCTGTGATGTGAGAACTCCAAGGAAAAGCACCTTTCCTGATTCCGTGCTCCCCCAGCAGTCTGTTTGATCACAGAGGGAAACCTGTGCTTTCACACGTGGCACTTTGCCTCCAGAAGTTGTTCCAGGGTTGTCTATTTTCTGACCCCTCCTGCTACAGGGAAAGTATAAAATCCATATTCCTTTGAAATGCAACATGGCGCTTATATGGGGAAAATATTATTTCCTATTGACAGGGATCCTCACAGCTGTGAGTGGTTTTGCCTCCTAGCAGTTCAAAATCTGCAGCTCTGCTGAGACCAGACTTAACATTCTAATAACAAGCACTGACATCTGCTGAGGTTTTAAGCACAGACTGAAGTTACTTTAGAGGGATGAGTTTTTTTTACAGATAATGATCCACAGACTTTGAGTGAATCCACTGATGCTGACGGACCCCTCCCCACTTATCCCTCTTAAAAATCTGTGTTTATTTCCTCTCCTTAAAGTCCCCAGCAACTTGCTGTGATTGGTGAGTGACATAAAAGCACTAAATAATATTGCATTCTGCTTGTCATACTTGATGAGATAAATTCATCAGCCTCTGCCTTACTTTATTTCTGTCATTGTGACACAATTTTGCAAATTGGTGAAATGCCCATGATAATACCTTTTCTCAGGATAGTTAAACATGCCAATTGGTAATTAGCTATTAACATCTGTGTTTTGTTCAAACATTTGTCTCCTGTAAATATTCTTTAAAAACAGAACCTTTGCCTCTGATACAGAAGAGAGCAGGAGAAGGGATTATGAATGTTACATTTGGCTGAGAATTGGACTCTATTGCCCACCACTTCTCCTTCCTTTTCTCCAAATAAAAAAGGCAGTGTTGTAACACAATAGTTCAAGGCTAAAGAATTTCTGAAACAGCAAAATGAAAATGACATAAATAATGCAGACTATCTAGGGGAAAAAAACAGAAGAAACCCAAGTATATTATCAACAGAAGACTTGGGGAAGTGTAAATGGGGGACCGAGACAGCTGATTGCCAGGATAGCATTGGATTTACCTCTCTTGCTCCAGCTCGTTCCTATCACATGGATCTTCAGAATGATAGACTGAAGTGCTTGGAGAAAGTCTAAATGCATCAGGAAATGAAGAAAAGAAGTATTTCTAGCACATGAATCTCTCAATTATTTAGCGCTCTCAGGCATTAATCATTTCATTAATTCCAGATTAAATACTGCTCATTTGATTCCACTGCTGTCCATATAAGAAAGTGAATTTCAGCATGCTGGTGAAGAATTCTTAGAAGGTAAATATCATGCTAAGATAACATAGAACCACTAGGCAAAAAAAAGAAATGGAAAAACTATTCAAGTAAGAGATCTGAAAGCAATTATGGCAATAAAAGTCAGTCACAAAAACACTAATCAAAAAGAAAATCTGACATTATATGCATTGCACATAAAATAAAGATATTTGTGGCCAGGAACTGGCTCATATATAAGAAGGCAGACTGTTCAAAAAAATTTTGGAATATCTCAGCTTCTCTTATTTTCTTTCTCCACCTAAGTATTACTGTTTGTTCTTTATTTTTCTCATTCAAGTCATTGTACTGAACTACTAAACTCATATGCACTGGACTCCTAAAAGTTCAGAGCCCTGCTATTCCTAATACACCATGACATGTGGTAGTTAATTTTCCTTTCTCTGAACTGCACTTCAACATGATGCAGCTCTGGAGGTTATTGAAATTATTGTTCCTGCCCTGAATATCTGGTTAAACAGAAATGTGTGATTCAAATTTTTAACCAAAATGAAAGGAGAAAAGAAGACAACATAAAGGGTCTTATTTTTAATTCTCTTTGCAAATCTCAGTAGTTAAAAGGCAGATGAATAGAAATCAGTTAAGGTTCATTACTGCTCCAATCCGTTTAGAGAAAGAGAAAGATAGAAGCTCTGGTACATTAACTTTTACGCCTGTGACCCAGTAAATAATGTTCTAGTTATGGCTAGGACTTCTTCCAATCCAGAGCTCATATAATTTCTATAATAATAAATTAATTTTTTACATTGCTAAGTGCTGCTAAAGCTATATCTGAAAGACATCAAATTGAGAACAAAACCAAAAGCATTCCTTTAAAAATCACAGATGTATATTCCAAATGTTTAAATGTGACAAGACTTTTTAAATAAATGAGAAAACAAGGCCGTCTGTCCAATCTACAGCACTGCAAATGAAACCCCAAATCCATAATGAGCCTAACACAGCTGACATGCTTCCATTTCCTCTTCCCACATGGCAGAGAGTGGATTTCCAGCTCTCCTGGATCATTCATCCAACAGTTCTGGGGTTTGGATGCTGAGCCCTTTACCTGAACAGGCAGCAGAGGCTGGGATCAGGGAGAGACACTTTGTCCCCTCGAAAGGATTTCTATCATGTCCTAATTCTGTTTCACTTGCAAGAAAGAATGAAGAAATTAATAAAATCCAGCAAATGATATCATGAAAATAGAGCGGCTTTATTCTATTTATTGAATTACATTCTAATGATTAAAAATTCCTTCCCTGCAGTAGTTGCATTTTGAAGGATTCTCTTTTGACCAATGAGCAGATTGGTTTGGGAGAAGCCTAAACTGGTCAATACAGAGAATTTGTCAAAAGTACAAGTGACCTTTTACTCTTGTTTAACCAGTAGCATCTAAGTTGCACAGAGGGTAAGGCAGTAACTGGAATGATGATTTTAAAAGGCAATTAGATGTTAAAGAAATACTGCACATCTCATCTGCCAAAGGTAGGTCTCTGATGTGGGCAAAAATTATTTTGCCATTGATAACAATGTCTTGCAAACTTCTCAGCTGCAGGACTTAAAATATTTTCAGTAGATTATAGTCAAAACTAGAATGATGGAGTTTTCTTCAGTTCAAGATACAGAATTTCAAATTCTCTTATGTAAAAATAAAACGATAAAAATAATGTGATTAATAATAATGTTTCTAGTTTATTTCTTCTTTCATTTTATTATTTTGCTGCTACAAATTACACTTCCTCCTCATCTCCTGAGGAATTTGTCTCCAAGTGCAGTAAGAATCTCTGCAGCCTGATCTTGTAACTCCTGCTCCTTGTTCTACTCTCTGCCTCTGTGAAAAAAAGTTGGCCTCACTTTGCAGCTTTTCTGGCACAATTTTGAGCTGCCTGATCCCCTCTGAGTCTCATCCTCGCCAGACTACCCAAACCCCACACCCTCAGCCTCTCCAAGGCTCCATATTTAAGGGCTATCCACTTTTCAATACTCTTCGTTTTCTCAGGGTCGCAAGCTTAAATGTAAAATTCCAGATATTGCCAGCAGCACGTGGCCCAGTTGGGAATAATTCTCGGGCCCATCTGGTTTAATGCAGGGTATCAGATAATTGATGGCTTTATCTGAGTGTGAAGTCCTTGCCTGCACACCTCATTCAGACCCAAAGTGAGCAACCTGCACACGGATTTAGTGTTTTCATTGCAAAAACATGAGCTTTTCTGAGCTCCTGAGGGGCTTTCTGTGCCTCTCTCTGAATCATTGAGCCCAAAGCCTGGGAAAGCTCTTCCCCATGACAAAGGTCCAAAAGAGAAACATGCCAGAACAAAGACAGACTGCACCTAATCCTATTAATGCTGTGCAAAATCAATCTCCTAAAGCTTTCTAAGGCTTGTGAACATGCAGTCAAGATGCCTCTGGTGATGGACAGAAATTGCAGGTTTTCCTCCTAATTTTGTAGCCTTTTCTTATTTCCATTCTCTTTGCTTTTGCTGCAAACTGATTGAGTGTAAAAGATCTGCTTCAATGTCAGCCTCCTGTTAACATCTGGGAAGTCACTTTGTCTTACTCACAGCCACAAGGAAACACGAGATAATCACCCTGTGACAGCCACAGCCAGCAGACAGCAGGAGAAGCAAATCTCCTTTTGTTATTCTGCTCTGCCCGAATTCCCAAACAGTGAAGAACATTCCCTTCCAATTCCGTTCATGGCTGGATAGCCAATAGGAAATCTTATTTTCAGCTCATAAAGCATATTTTCAGCATAAAGGTACAGTTTTTCCTTCTCTGCTACTGAAAGTATAATCCACAATTTCCATTAATCTCTCCCATTCTAGGGGAAATAGTCTCTTCACTTTCTCAGCTGCACATCTTAAAGTACTGTTGAGCTGGGAGAAGAATATTCCAGACTGAGGAATTCAACAGAAAACTCTACAAAGACGCAATGCTATGACACAAAAATCTGGAATTGAACAGCGTTAATGCAATGTAATTTAGTTGCTAGTTTCTATAAACACTTGAATGTAAATCACAGTTTCTACTGAAAATGGATTTTGTAACTAGAAACACAGGGAAGGAAGCATAAAGAAGACAATCTCTTTCCCTTCATTGCCTCTGAACAGTTCCTTCTTTCCATAGGTGCTGCTTCTCATTTAACAGAGACATTAGCATAGAAATAATCTGCATCAAGCCTGTCTTGAAGCTCTGCTCAGTCCCAGGAGTTTTGGCTGCCTAACTATATCAGGCTCACAAGTAATTTGAGTCATTATATTTTAGATTCAGATTAACTATAGAAAATACAACCTTATTTCTGTTAGCACATAAACATTACAAAAATAGGATTCCCCTCATATTCATGTAATAATAGCGAGCTTTTCACTGCAGTTCACTCAAAGAGATAGAGAAAAGGTATAAAATGCCACTAGCACCAGCAGTTTTCTAATAAAATGATCATGTCCAAGTCAGATCAAGCAGCTACAATTGCACATTCCGCACAGTATGTGAAAAAGAAAAGAAGCAGCTAAATATATTTTTTGTCAAGTATGCCAATAAGTCACAGGTAATTGCTCAGAATTCTATTAACAAGACCAATCTAAACAAAACCAAAATTTTCTCACTGGAAGCGCTGTTTTGCACTGTTTAGCCAACTCCCAGTATCTCAGAATCTATTATGAGGTCATAGTTTTATATACTAAAAAAACCAAGTTTGGCCAAGATCATCATAAAATCGGCAATAGATCTGAGATTTTATAAAAAGAAAGGGCAGGTTAAGGATACTTTGCCATCCATTTCTCTAGATTGGTAGTTATTTGTTGAAGCCTTTAGTGTTTATGAATTTCTGCAAACCCAGAAGTAATAAGTCAGTCAGGCAGACAAGATGTTCCAGAGCCATGAGCCAGTCAGTAGGAAAAAAATAACCAGTAATGAGTATGATGTATTGGTTAGAGCAGATACTCCTAGATCCTTTGTTTAGCTCTGCCAGCAATTTGTATGTGACCTTGAACAAATCATTCAGCTAAAGAAACAGTTTAAGGCACCATTTTTATACTGGGCATAGATACAAGTGTATTCTAAATTTCACAGATTTTCAAATAGGTAATTCAGGTTCTCTTACATTTTTATATTATTTTTAAAGAAAGCTGCAAGGAAATAAAAAAGATAACTTCCACGCCTACCTCCACAGAATTTTCTTCTGGCTCCTTTGAAAAAATGTCAAACACTAAGTTTTAATGCTCACATTTATTTACATTGTGTATATTGTGATGGTGCCCTTGCAGGGAGGATTTGCTGCGCAGTGCTATTGCAGAGCTGTTTAACTACGGGGGCAGGATGCAGATGTGGAGCCTCAGACCCTCAAACCTCTCTCCAGCTCTGCATGTGCTCTGTCTGCACAACTAGAGCAGGGAAATGAGGGGCAGAGCATCCCCCTGATTTCAGAATGTCAGGGAGCAGCAGCTCCAGGAGGGGAGCTCAACCTGGGGCAGAACGCAGCCACGAGGAGGAGATTTGACCACAGCAAGGATGCAAAGTCCAGGGCAGAATCAGGGTCAGGGACAGGGGTCAGGGCTGTTCGCAATCCTGGGGTGACCCAGAGAGTCCCAGCACCAGGGCAGGGTGAGGGCGAGCCAGGAGCCCTCAGGATGAGCCCAGGCATGGACACACCTTTGTGTCTCTATAATGTTAATTTAAACAGCTCCTGCCAGCAAGGGCTGCCCTGGGACTGAAGCCACCACACTCTGGGTTAGACAACTCAACTGCAAGGGGGGATGGACTCCAGAGGATGCTCAATGCCCTGAGGGGCAGAAATGAGAGCTCAGTGCTGCTCCAGCAGAGGAAAGAGGGTCACACCCAGGGCGATTCAGCGCCAGGAATATCTGACACCTCCTGGAGGAGTTCCTCAGGTGTTAATCAAACCCTGGGCTGCCTCACCCGAGCGCTGGAGCACAACGAACCTGGGTCAAGCATCCCTTCCTAAGGCTGCGTCCTTGAAGGGCAGGCGGCTGAACCCAAAATCCCATGGCTATCAGCAAAGCCACTGGACCCTACTCCTCCTCCATTTCTGGTTGGATCTGAACTCCTCAGCTGTGGATTTCAATTATAATTTATTCAGCTTTGGAAGGTTTATAAATCCCAGTCAGGTAGGTTCCTTAAGAAATATTCTTTATGACATTCAAAACTCTGGATGAAAAGCACCATATAGTCACAAAGCAGCATGTGCAGAATAATATTTTTAAGTATTTTTATATGTACATTCATACAAGAGCTTCATAAATTCTGTTTGTGGCAGCCAAAGAGAAGTCAGTAAGGTCACCACGTGCAGGTAAAACTGGTTGGCATCACCGTAATTAGTCCAGAGACAGCCCTCTCAGAGGGATAAAACAATCTCTCTTCCAGCTCCTACTCCTGATTTTCCCTTAAGCCCTTTCTGACGACAGGCAAATCTGTTAAGCTTTCTATGGCTACATTTCCCCATCTACTAAAGAGAGAAAAAAAAAAACCAAAACCAAAACCAGACAGAACCAGAGCAGCTCTCTAAGAACACTGCCCTCAATGGAACATTTTGGAATCTCAAGATACAGAGCACCAATAACTGATCCTGACAGCAAAACACAAGCCTCACTCCAAATAATAAGTTTGACATGGAATATCACTGGTGCTTCCTTAATTTCTAACCATATTTTCTTATACTGAACTTAATGCAACTTTATGCAACCTATTTCAGCAGGACCTTTCCAAGGTTCCAGTTTGACATTGCCGCACAGATCAAAAAGGAACAATGCAATCAAGTTCAAATGCATTTCAGAAATAGGATGTCAGCGATGTAGGGTAGAGCCTGACTGCAATGAGCTGAAGGATAATCACAGCTGATTCCCATTCACTGGCTCACACTGGAAACATTTATCATGAAACTTTCTCTTAAATGAAACTTTGCAATCCAACACAATATCTGTCAGCTAAAGGGAGGAATGACAGAATTGTTCGATATAAGTCTTGTTCATTAGAACTTGGATTTTTTTTCCCTTTTAAAGAAAGGATGTCTTATGATTAAAATATCATTATAAATGAGATGGTAGCCTGTCATGTGGAAAATTGAGATTCTCTGGTTCTGGTAAGCTGCCTCCCAGCCTGAGGGGTTTTAGCTTACTTAAGTGACAGGCCTTCCTGTCTCACTAGTTTACACATTTAATTTTGCATTAACTGTTTTCATGTAGACTTTTTATTGTTTAATGTGCTCCAAGACACAAAATGTGCTTGTTGCCTTCTTGCTTTCATTACCATGCAGTCATATGTGTCTATGCTCTTACTCAGAGTTCTAGGTACAAAAAAAATTTTTGAATGAAGACTTCAAAATCCATAGACATTATCCCCACCTCAGAAAGAGTTTATTTTTCTTGAATGACTAAAATGTAAAGGAGCTGCAGAAGCATTACATTTTTATTTTTGGAGCCTGTCTTGCTCTTGTATGCAAAGTTTCACCAGCCACACTGAATGGTTTCATTAGTGCACCATTTTTTTTCCAGTTCTTTCACGATTTTAACATAGATTAGATTGACAGTAACCACATTTTTCCTTCAGGGCAAAAATATATGTTTTCCTATTAGATTTTGAAGGGATAAAATCAATGGTTGACCTCAATTTCGGCGGACTATTCTACTAACTGCACTCCTATTATATTCGCCAATCAGTTAAAGCATTTCTGTCAGACCCAAGTACTTTACCTCTATCAGCCATGATCAAAGGGGGTCAGATTCTCTAATATAGAGGATTTTTTTATTTCTTTCTCTCCCAGGAAGATATCAAAAGACCATGTTTTAGTGACTGATAGTCACAAGACAAATTCATACTCCAGTGTGGAACCCAAAGGAATATCTTAGTGCAAAAAGGGAGAGAGAACAGCAGCAGTGACAATCACTTCTGGGATATCCATGCAGCATAAAAGATAACAAAGTTTCCTGAGTTTTTGTACCTTTTTCTCATTTCCCACATCATAATTGTCTAATGGCACAATGAATCACGGAGCCCAAGCTCCAAGTCAGCAGGCAGATGCAGATTTCCCTGAAGCCAAAGGGAATGTTACCTATTAATGTCAGGGTAAATCAGCTCCTTGATGTCTTTCCCTTACCCAGGCTTTACTAAGATTGCTAATTAAATGCATCTATGAGGGCATCTAACTTTGTTTCAGAGAAATACAGTCATGTGAAGATGGTATTTCTCCATTTCGAGAGCAGAGAATACTGGGAAATGAAAGAAGAGAGCCGGAATTACACCCCTGATGGTTTCAGGTATAGCAAATATTAAATTCTTTCTTAATGCAAGGACATTGCTCAGTTACTGGAAAGGTTCATTTCAGCCAGGTACTGAGGCATATGTCAAATCTGCCTGTATCTGGCAAAACACTTAACTAATAAATAGGTAGGCATTAAAGGGGGTGAAGTAAACAATGCTATCACAGAACTCATCTGAAGAAATGAAAATAGTCGTCACAACCTAAAAGACGAAGGAATCCACATTTCCCAGAGATGCTTGCAAAAGATCCATAATTTAAAATGGGGAAGAAAAAGTGTTGAGTCTTGTTTGTATATTACTTAAGAGGATAAATTAATGGGATAAATTATTCATTCTGAAATATTCACTGTGCTTTACTAATTATGACAGCAAACATAACACAGGAATTTTGTACATTCCAGTGTCATATGCGAGGACACGCTTGGAGATGCTCTGCAGGCCAAAGTGAATGGTAAGAGAGAACATTAAAGATGCTTTAATAGGTTTTCAAAGTTGCTAAGACACCGTCAGGTAGCGTGGCACATCTTGGACAGCCACAGTGTCCAAGACTGTGTTCTAAATATTCATTTCCTGTAGCTTTGCTTTCATTTTGCCTTCCCTTTCTTTTGCCTTTCCTTTTTCTTTTCTGAACTTCCCTGGTAATTGCAAACCCCTTCAGATAAAACATCACCATCTGACAGAGGGAAATATTTGTGCTCGGGATTGACTGCGCTCACTTGGCAATGAATGAGTTTTTACAGCTTTTCTGAATAATAAAAACCAGCACACATATAAAGATGAAATTATCTGCAAAAACATGACTTGTGGCAAAGCAGGCTGAGATGATTATGTTTGCCACCTCCCATACAGTAGGGAAAGCACCAGGAGATGGAGCTCCTGTGAGAATCATACCTGGATTTTTACAGCAGCACAACCCCTCAGTTATGCAACTGTGTAATTGGAAAAGAACATCGAGGGCGTTTGCATTAGACACAAATGAGGAGATGGAGTAATGTGAAATAAAACAGCTTTACAGATGTGGCATAAAAATAATAACCTCAAATAAACAGTTCTGAGATCTGTACCTGCCTGAAGCTGATACAATCGAGCAGTTTGAGTAAGTGTGCATCAGCTAATATAAAACTATAACAATGAAATAACATGATAATATATATAATAATAGTGGATAATAAATAATTTAGGTGTTGCTTTAATCCTCGTAATTGTAGTATTTGGACACCCAAACACAAAGACTTTGCCATTTTTAACTAATAACACTTCATCAGTGAGTAAAGATCTCACAGCAAACATTCCTCAAATTAAAATGAAAAGCTGAAATACCTATATATATTAAACAATCACTTCATTTCTGACTGCCTGGACACAAAGCTGGATGGAAAAATTCTCTTCAGCCTTGCTTTCAATGTCCATTTTTTGCCCTACAGATGATAGCACAGACACATTCCAATCCCACACTTAGCAATGTCTGTTTTTTTGAAAAGAGAATGACAAATGCCTACTGAACTTTTCTCTTAAAACTTAACACCCAAGATCAAAGACTAATTCAATTAATTCTAATCTCTAAAGTTATTAGATCTGGGGGCTTTATTATTAACTTTTTTTAGGCTTTTAATCCTTTATACAATGACTTATGCAGGCACGTAATATCCCAAATGATAATTGCCATGTTGTGAATTCTAATAAATTTTTATCTAGCCAAATCATATATAAAGCTGTCAGTTTAGCTCCTTCTCAGTAGAAAAGAAACAGAAAATCCTGCACATGATGGAAACAAGGGGTGATAAAGACTACAGATATCAGTGCACTATTTGCAGCTAATCATTTATTCAGAGATCAGAAATTGTTTCCAAGCAGACACGGGGGCAGTTCTTGGCACTTAACATGATCCTCTTTCAAGCAACTCAGCATTAAAAAGGGATATAAAGCATCCCAAGGACTGTGAAATGCAGAAATAGCTTTCAGCTGCCTTTTCTCTCTACATTTTCTGTAGTCATGAGAGGCAAGTCTTGACCCCACTGAAGTCAACAGAATTTCTGTCATTGCTCGTAGCAGGACCAAGCTTTATCACTGTTTTTATTAATAATTCATTCTTTAGAATTACTTTATGTGTATTTTGACAGTGGTTTTGATTTTTCCATTGAAGTGGAAAAATGATACAGATTTGGAGAATGTTACCAGCTCTGATATTAGGATAAAACTGATTGAGGATGAAATCAGACCACGTTTATGTGGAGTTCCTACTCTGGCTAGCTACTACTTCAGTTCCACTCGAACTTTTAATTAAAATATGTTAGAAAAAGAGAAAGACATAATGAAAACCTTTGTTTTTATGCAGAGAAAGAAAGCATTTACAAAATGGCAGAGCCTGGCCCAGAACGCACTCACACGATCAGTGTTGCAGTCCTGGTAGTTATTACACCACTGCAGAGAGCATAACATGGGATAAATCCTAAAAATCCTGCCTTGGTGTCCATTTGCCTGTCAGGGCTCAAACCAGAGTGTCTCCCTCAATGACATTATTCTGTTTGTTGCAAAACACAGCATTATTCCATTATCGAATGAAATGGATTGACCTGGATAAGAAGAAAACCCTTTTCTGTTGGTAGTGTCTCAATGCAATGGAAAATCCATTGGGGTCATTTCCAGGGAAACTGAAACCCCATCAGCTTCTAATCTTTTAGAGAACAAGATCAATTCCTGCAACAAGTCCACTCAGTCCCTGGATTTGCAAAGAATAAAGCCCAGGTCTGGAAGTTGTATCTTGAGCTGGGAGTTGGATGGTGATGATCCTGGTGGGTCCCTTTCAACTCAGAATATTCTGTGATTCTGACTTGACAGATTTCACAAGAATCTTCATTATTTCTTTGCATCAGAATTCTTACTTATAAAGCACCAAAAAGCACTTTCAAATTTTAGAATATAAAATTACTATGAGAATGAGTAACGATTAGTACAAGAATTATTAAAATATCAGACTAACCAGTGATTACATTTTGGACAAATTGAAATGTACTGAACATTTATTAAACAATATCTGACCCAAGTGAATTAATTTTGATATTTTTTCAGTCATGTGTCAGTCCAGCAGACAGATGTTGTTAAATTGTATTTGGAATATTGTACACACTGTAAATGGGTGTATGAATGGAGGTTTAGGAATTGTGTGCTTTCATTTAGACTCCACAGTTCACACTTTAGATAAATGCTGGAAAGGATTTCTCAGAAATGAAGAGAAACTGTTGACAAGTTCTAGATGTGGTCACAAACTCTAGACTTGATGTGATGACACATTAATATTCTCACCCTCCTGGAGAGAATACACACTTCAGAAATTTAAAAGTCATTTGCTTCAACAACCTGATGCTGTTGAAAAAATGCAAGCAGACCAACCCAGAAGGAAGCAGTTCATGACCTCAGGACCTGGGGGAAGGATGTAGGGAGCGGCTTTCTGTAGTCTGGTCCATACTGAATGACATCTAAGTGTCAGTAAAGTTTAACAACTCTTTCCCTGTTATAAAGGAATTGCTTCCAGAGAATTTCAATAGCTCATTTCAGGTGGAAAGTGTAAATTGTTTTGGAAACAGCAGAGATTACATCAAACTCCTCAAAGTCAAATTCCCACACACCCAGAAAGGCTGAACAGAGTCTCACCAATTCCTCAAGGTGTCTTTGCATGAGCCACGGAGCAGAGCAATGAATTCTTTCCTTCCGTTCACCTCCAGACTGGGGGGGGGATATTGAGATATTATTGCTGCTTCCAAGCTCTTTGAAAGCTGAGTCTTAATGTCCACAGCTTGAGTTGCATAAACATCACAGTCTATAAAGTCATTTTGGACAGATTGCTAATTCTTTTTTAATTATGGAAGTAATATAGCACGGGCAAAATTAGATACGTTTTATTTGGAATGTTAAATATCGATAATGCTGGTGAATAGAGCAAAGAATAATTGATTAACTGTCAAGGGTAGTTGGTAAATGGTCTGTGTGTTTAATCAATGAGTTAGTACCCTGAAGAGAGTGATCCTTAAAGCACTTAGCCAAGCCTAGAGATTGATAGCCTTCTGTTTTATTTTCAGCTTGCTAAGTATGTGCTGTGTGTAGTGCAAAGTATCTTTGTCATTGGCCTGAAAATAAAACTTGTTTTCGTGGATATATTATGTACTTATAGCTGGCAACAACCATTTCACACTTGCAAATTAAACCAATCCCTGTCAAGTGACTGAGGGTCATGTTGATTCCAGTGAACCCAGAGAGATCTGGTAAACTGTCAGGATGAGTTTGGTTAAATGTTAACAGAGTTCAAAAGGAGAATAGAAAACATCAGTTCTAGTGAATTCCAGAAAGTAATTTGTGTCAGCTTTACTTGAAGGAAAAAAAAAGAAAGTAAGAGAATCAGTATTAAAACCCTCGAGAACTGTGCCCAAACCTTCTGCAGTTTTTGGCCTTTGTGTACTCTGGGCACTGAAATAGGTGTGTGCAAAGCTCCCCTAGAGACCAATCACTGCCCAGCTGGTTATAAAATTTAAGACAGCAGCAAAATCCTTCTACTCCATTGAACTAAGTACGGTTTGACAAATGAGAATCACGAAGCACTGACTTTACTCTCTTTCCCCATGCCATGATGTTTAACCAGAATCTCCTCCTTCAGCCTAGCACTGTCCAGCAGGACTTTGCCTGTTTTCAAAGCAAGTTACAGAAATCTCAAGTTTTCTTCAATTTTCAGCAACAACTTCGTGTCTGCCCCATGCCACTGTGAACTGCACCTTGCACACAGCAGGAAATTTGTGACCACTGCAAGCATTTTCACATCTATTTCATATGTACAATGCTAAGCAGAAACAAACACCGAAAGCCCAGGAAAAGGTCTCCATACCTGTTGTACTCTCAGCTTCCACATTAGTTCATGCAAATCATTTTGAGGGCTTTTTTAGCAAATTTACATAATGTGTACCCTGCTTTCCTTTTCCTTTTTACACGCATTATTTTTATATTCTGTTTGCACAGAGCTTCAATGATACACAGATAACAGGGAGCCTGCAATGCCTCCAGCATGCATTTGTGTAGCTTACAAGTACAGAAAATTCCTTGTTCCCCTGGTTACTCTCACTAGTTCTGCATTAAAACATAAGAAGAAAGAATGACAACTTCCTGCCTGTCACCAGGAAACCCAGCTCTTAAAAGCTAAGATTTTGCAAATAGAAATTGTTTAACATTTTAATTTTTCCTTTGAAAACAAGTAGGTAAGAAGAGAACAGCTGTCAGTAAACAGGCAGTCAAAGAGTTAGAGTCTCTGGGAGAGACATTAAGAATGTGGGATGTTAAATGGCTGACAAGAGCAACTGGGGAAAGAGAAGGTTTGTAAAATCATTTGTTTAAGTACACTTTGAGAAATGAGTGGAACACAGCAAACTGAGATGTTAAAGTTGGGCCTTGGCTGTTTCCAAGATCCTGACAGAGCCAAGCACAGTGTAAGACATCTGCTGATATTATTGACCTGATATTCCCTGGCAGTTGGAGTTCGGGATGTGAAATTCCAGTTTTCACCGAGCAAGAAACATTTCCATATCAATGTGAAGAGTGATGGAGCTTGCTCTGAATTTCAAGAAAGGGCTGAGCTCTCCATGGGAGACAGCAGAACTCCAAAGCTGAGAATATCTCAAGCAATCCTTGCAGCAAACACATTCACCTCAGCTGACAAAGCAGCTGCCTGCGCTCAGGGAGGCTCCATGCACCGAGAGTATAAAAATTACAGGTGTGATCCAAATGAAGCCACTCACACAGCACTTCCCCCTGATAGTTCGGCTACATTTGCCATACCTGCCCTTATCCTCAAGGATTACTCCCCCTCCAGATCAGTGATGTGGACACAAAGCTGAAGAACATTCCGGAACACGAGCCATGTTTCTGGCACATTGCAGGAAGAATTATTCTACATCACTTGCTCTACCTCAGATCATATTACATCATGTCAAACATCCTCAAATTGAAATAATAGTACATGACACAAGACATTTGTTACATAATGTGATGTGACTGTTAAAATTTCACCAAAAATATTTTCCTGGTCCATAGACTACTATCAAATCAGACTGCAGTTAATAAATCCAAATTGAATTTGGCACAGAGAGCATGAAAGTAAAATGAGAACAATTTTGTGCATGCATTATATACATAATCCTGTACTTAATATAATCATGTTGAGTTGGAGATGAGGATTTTCTTGTTTGAAACTGGCAGGCTTGTGCAGCTAAAAAAATGTGCTTGTTTTATTTATTTGCATATAGAGGTAGTAATAGAAATCTACAGTGGGTGAAAATTGTTCTCGTGCACAGTACTGGAAATAAACTTTGTCACCCTTTTAATCATCAGGTGTCCTTAAAAGAAAACATTTGCAGATAAGGGAAATTGTTTAGTAAGGACACTCTAGAAATAATTTTTAGAAAATTTATATAGTGCAACCTGTCATTGGTGATGCTTCCCAATTCTTTCCTGGTGGATTTCTGTATACCCTGTCCTGTTACAACCCAATCTATTACATCCAAACATGAAGTCCAGTACATATCTTAATGAGTGGTGCAAATTTATGCACAGGAAGCCCAGACAATTGATATTCCTGGCATGGCATAGAGCTCAGTTCAGCTAAATATTAAGGAGATAACATTTTCTGTGAAAATGCCCAAATATCCACAAAAAAAGCCCCAAATAGCAGAGAGCTATAATTCTATTTATGTCATCAGTAAAATCCAGAAATCATAGTAAGCTCAAACACTATTAGCAGTGAACATTTTGAAGCAGTGAATTTAGGGTTTTGCCCTCAAAAAATACCCTTAGTTCTATTAACTCTACTGCCTGGAAATGTTTCACTTCCAGCCCTAAGTGTTTTCTGGGTTGAAATACCAAATATGTGGTGACTGAGTAATCAGGGTAAAAATCAAGTTGAGTTCAGACAAATGGATGGGGACAGCAACACCTCTGAGACAGTGACAGTGCTGCGATGTGCCTGTGCCACAAGAGTGACAGACACCAGGAACAGTGCCCTCATCGAGGGGCACACCCAGCCCATCACCCGGACACACAAATGGGGAAAAACACACGTTCTAAAGTAAAAGTTACTCAATCTGTCATGATTTCTCCCTAAGAGAAATGCCTCCTTAATTAACAAAAATTACATGCAACTTCTGTCTTAAAATATTGTCAGAATGAACTATCTGTTCTAATAGAATTGTCAAAAGATTGCCATAAGTGGAAAGAAGTGGTGACATTTTGTGTTCTCAGTATGTCTGCTGTTTTTAAAGGGACATTCTTTTTGCATGCTGTACTGGCATATGTTAAAGAATGTATGAAATTGCTACCTTGAACTGGCATCAGAATTAAAGAAATAATCATCTATCTCATGACATTATTCTTTATAAATTGACTCCAGTAGTGATCATAGAGTGTACAAAAGGCCTCTTGTGACTTTCCTGTGGTGTATTCCAAGACACTGCATGATTTGTAGCTCCCTTCTCACCCTGATCTCCCCTTGCCAGCTCAACTCCTCATCTTCAGCACCCTTGGTTTCTCCACGTGAGCCTGAGAAACATCTCCCCATCATCTGAGTAATACTGAGCAATTTTTCATCAATTATTTGGGGTTTCACATTCAGCAGTTCTGATATTATTTACCTACCTACAGGTGTGCTGTGTGTATCAGTCAGTCACTGTTGCAGCGATATCTTCAAAACACAAAAGCCTAGAATGACAAAACAGCCAAAGTTAATAAATTATTGTATTGTTCCTTAGATTAAGAATGTCTTCATAAAGGATTCCCTCTGAAAAGTTCAGAGCACCTCTGTGCTGCATTTCAAATAACAACAAAAATCATTATAATTAGACTTTTAATCTAATTAAAATTAATTTAATCCACTGAGTATCACCTATTTTTTTTTCTTCTAAAAGAACTGGTAAGAACATAATCAAGAGAGAAAGAGAATTGCTTGTCACATAATTCCTCAGCACTCTGCAGCTCCATGCTGAAAATGTTCTTCAATGATTCAGGAGCTGTGAAAATCCAGGCTGTGATCACGCAGGCTGGAAGGGGAGTGGGGGCTGATTAAAGGAGGGAGGTGTTGCTTTGCTACATATTTTATTTTAACATAATACACAGTTGCCAATATGAAAAAAAAACCTTCCTGTACTTATTCTGCATCAGAAAATGCCATGAAATATCAGCATTCCTTGTTACATAAAGTAATAAGTGATGCGCTACCCACATCTTTTTTTTTTTTGTTGCTGTTAACTTTTGTTTATGATTTAAACCAATAATCACACTAAACACTTGGAAATAAATTAAGCCTTTTCAGTCTGATTAAATTGGCTGAATGCTTTAAACATGTGACTTGGGCAGATCTAATCATCCCGGGATAGTCAGGGAGTTAATCATGCAAATGTCTTTAGATATTTCAATTTGCAAAGCTGTGTTTTGTAGCCTGCACTCTTCCAAAGCATCTGCATTCTGCAGTGTGAACTGAACTGTTGGGTGTCCGAGCCATCCCAGAACTTCATAACTAGAAAAACAGCAAGCCAAATCAAGTAGCACAATTAAAAAATTAAATAAGGAGAGCATAAATTTTGCCGGAGCCTTTGCAGCACTGCAGGAGGTAAATGTCACTGGCTCCGGTTAGGAAGGAGGAAGGAGCACGGAATGGTTCCAACACCTCATCTTCTCTGCAAACCTTCAAGTTTATTATTTTCCTTTCTGGAATTCTTATTTTTTGTGCCCGCTGCACATGAGGAGATTGATGGTGGCCATAAATGATCCTTACTTACTCTGTCCTGGAGACTGCACTTCCACTAATGGTGAGGCTCCTCTACTACTCATAGTAATCATCTTTTCCTACTTTTCTTTCTGGGTGAAGGAAAATTGTAGGGTGAGTGAGGGGAGTCATGGATTCCATCATTCTGTGAAGACCCTGTTTTATTTTGACCAGAATCTGAACCTTTCCTACCATATCTTCTTTCCTATCTCTGGGATGATTGAAAAAGTTTGCATCTAGATCACACATTTTGATATCACCTTCTTTAAAGCTCTCATTTAATAGAGCAGTTGGGAAAGGACAGAATATGGCTGAAGAAACACCACAGTTTCATAAAATTAATTAACCACTTAGTTTTTTTATAAATTATCTGTTCTCTACTGAGGCCGATATTTTCATTTCCATTAAAATATGTTACTCCTATTAATAAGATTTAATATATATGTCTAACTTTATGTACCACCTACTGGCTGGGTTTATTCCTTGATTAACCCACCCAGACACTGATAAAACAATTAAAGGTAATGAAAGCACAGTAACTCAGTCCAGAAAATAAACTTTTACAATAGTCTCAAAAAACCTTCAGAAAATGCTCCCTGACTTTTCAATTCTGCCCTGTAATCAATTGGCAACCTCAGTTTTAGTTCAGCTTCGTAGAATGAGGCCAACCAGTCAGACATAAAGCCAGAAAATGTGTGAAGGAGATTAAAATCCTTCTTATGGGTGAGACAACCCGGAGATAGATGGAAGTTTGTCAGCTCCTGTGTGCCACCAAAAGATGTCAGTGATATCTTGTCATTTTCTAAATGGATAACCCTGACTTTGCTTGCCTGGGAAGAGTAGGAGTTTTGATTCTGCAACATGACAAAGTCTAACTGGCTTATAAGGCTTTTAAGGGCTGGAAAGAAATTCCCAAAACAATAAGAATTGATGTGATTTATAACTGACACTGCACAGTATTTATTTGTAGAATTTAAATGAGTTAGCTTGCCATGCCTGGGAAGAAATACGAGACAAATGTAGGTCCTATAAATGAGTCCCAGAACCAGTTTGTTTCTTCCTCTGCTTTCTTCCTACACTCAGGAAGAGCTTTCTTCAATGACATTAAGGTTATGATGGAAAAATGATTCCAATAGAAGTCTATAGAGATTTTGTTAATATGCCTTTATGATGTGATATTATGACGGCAATTCAATTTCATTGCAGGCCTAATGAGACCGTGTTACAATGTCAAAATGAAAGGAAACTATATTAATCAAGTTATAGTACCCTGAGAGAAAGAAAAACCTAAAGAAATTAACCCCATTAAAAACTATTTTAAAACAACATTAAGATTTAGTGAATTCAGAATTGCTTTGCTTTTGTTGGTTTTGTGCTTCAGGTAGAAGCTAAATTTGGCACTGATTTACAACTCATTAAATATATTGACATCAGGGGAATCAGTGAAAGTTTTAAGGAAATACAAACAGAACAAAAATCAGACCAACTCCTGTGCTTACACAAAGCATTGGGCACAGCTGCTGAGTCCTACAGCTAAAATGTTTTTCCCTTCAGTGCAACTAGAATTTCTACTTCTCTCTTATTAAAAAAAAAGTGGCAATTTGACCACTGCCTAAGAATTTAAGTTTGTGTATCTCAGCTCTTTGATACCACATTGGAATTTGTACTAAACAATTTAGAATTAAATTCCCAAAATTACATAAGAGAAACAAATTGGAATGGCAAATTCTTGATTATCTTATTAGAAACAAATATGCAGTTGGCAACAATAAAGAGCTAATACATACCCCGAGGACAAGAGGAGTCTTGGTTAGGTCCTGAGTTGTCAAAATTGAGGCTAACGAGATGAGCCACAGCTGATAAATGACTTTTGCAGCAACGCCTTTAAAATCACCTGTAAGGGAGGTTAAGTCAGAGTTATGAAAACAGCTTTAAGTCTATTTTAAAATATTAAAAAAATTAAAACAAACCAACAAACAAAACCCTGCATATATATATTTTAAAAACTTAAATTTTTGTCAACACAGACCTTTTCATGTGCATTCTTTGAATTTTATATCAAGGATTTTGGTCCTTTCCGAGCGAATGTTTCTTATTAAGTGCAGAAGTTAGAGCTGCAGTATGAATGACAATTTGATAAAGGCTAGAACATGTATTCCATCCAAAATGTGCCACTGTCATTTTCAACACCTTTTGTTAGTGGCAATGTAAAATTTTGCTCTCTTCAAAATCTGCCACCCACCTGAACAGGTCACAGACTCCCCAGTGCAGCAGGCACTATACAATTCTGTATTTCATAGAATGGGTACATTCCAATTTTCAGCAAGATACTGACAGGAGTAAACCCAACAAGATCTCAGCACCAAACATTTTGGACACGCACCAAAATATTGTAAAAAATAAAATACTTTTGTTTTAGCAAACACTGATATTTACGTGGCACCACAAAGAGAGATTTGCAAACGCACAAGAATTCCATTGATTTTTGCTCCTCTTACTGTCAAACTTGCAGAGATGGCACTTTATCATCTCTCATTTAAATAGAAGTTTTCCAATAGCTTTTCTGTCTAAGAAAAACATTTTTTTTCTTATATGAATATCTGTATAATGGCTCCATTCAAAAGGTGTAGTGACCTTAGTAATTTACTGTTATTGCAGCTTTTCCTTGCTTTCTGTCTATATTCAGTTTTCGTACCAACAATTTAATTTAATTTTGATTATTCCTCCTGTTCCTACCCCTTTATTTCAAAAAGTTCTCCATTTCTTAATGAAGCTGATTAATTTTCCACAGATCATATTAATTTCCTCAGCTACATCTTCAAATGTTGCATCTCCATCTTCCTACCTGGCTCTGGGAACATTTCAAAGCAATAACTCCAAAACTGGGTTTTATATTCCAAGTCTAGAACCTCTTCTAGCTTTTTTTTTCTTTTTTGTGTCATTGACACAACGAAAATAAACACAGGTTGCTCACTTGCATGTCTGATCCAACGGAATCCAAGCCTGGAAATGTCTGCACAAGTTTCAGTAAGACATTTCTTTGATAACTAACCTGGGAAATAATTTCACTGCTTACTAGTGTGAAAACTGAGGTGTTTTTATTATTAGAGTCATTTTAATGATTGGCATGTGTTGTGTGTTTATATTTTTGTCAAATATTGGGAAATCAATTAGAACAATATAATGCCACTGGGAAAAAAAAATCATTTGCAAAATAATTATAAGCAATTGGCACCAGATGTTCCATTTCTTCAAAATTTGCATTTTCAGTTTTATAATATTTATATTTTTCTTTTGGCAAAGTGCTTAAGTAATCACACCTCAAAAGGCTGAATTTTTCCTTTTTCCAGGTTTGGTTTTATTTCAAGGGAATTCAAAGGCAAAGCTCAGGTCATATTCCCAAAGTCAGACCTGGCGGTTTCATCCCCAACCGCAGAAATACAATATCTTCTATATTAATCATACTTAGCCTTATCTCCTGATCTAGAAGCAGAGATAAACAGCACATTTCAACAATGCTGTTCTGCTAAACCTGCAGCCAAATGGAATCAAGGAACTGATAAGAAGCTTCTCCTACATCCAAGAAAACCTGAATATTCCTGTCATGGCTGTGGGCTGTTTCTTGTTCATCTATTTTTGCCTAAAGAAATAAAGTTGTTTCATCTAACGAAATAAAGATTTTAATCTAAAATGGAAACATTTTGATAACCCCAGACCAAAAGCCATATAAGCAAAGATTTATTTTGTCTTGTTTTCAGACATGCATGAGAGTGCCTGTTCTAAGTTTTGATAATTCTCTTTAGAAAAGAAGAGCAAATGCTTCCTGAGGTCACAAGATATTCAGGGCTCACTGGAATCCTCCTGCAGCATGAGCTCTCACATAAGAGACTTTAATATTTTTTAAATCTTTGTGAGAGAAATCATTTACAGAAATAGGAATAGCATTTTGCTTCGATGCAAGTGTTTAGATTCATGTTCATCCAGAAAACCCTAGTACAATAGTCTAATTTTTTTTTCATTATTTTAAGAGTAAGTTCAGGCTATTTTATGACATATTTCATGCTTTGACTGAGCAATAAACAGCTGTAGGCAAAGAAACACAACACAGCATGAGTTGGCAAGGCCTGGACAAACACCATCTCAACACTTCTGCCACCGCAGCTGATAAGAACCAGTCAATAAAAATCCTGTGCCATGAACTCTCAGAGCTAAGACATAATCTCTGCTTATCTCCAGCCTTTTAACTCCTAGAAAATAAAATTTCTTCAGCGTTTTACTTATTCTTTAGCAAAATTCCCTAAATGTTCTTGTTTTACTATCTCAGGTAATATTATATTATTTAGACAGAGTCTCTACAATAATTTCTGAGATTTCAGCTCGTGCCTTGTACAAATTTTATTGACGCCATCAAGTCACTGGGCTGATGACACCATTAGACATCAGTTGTTAACAACTGTGAATTCCTTGGCAAGTGAATAGGAAAATAAAGCTATACTTGGATAACCAGAAGAGATTGTAGAATGCTTGAAACATACAGCATTTATTACTGTTTCTACTGGCTTTGTAATGTTGGGTCGTAAAATAGCAAAAACATTTAAAACAGATTTAAAGCTTTTATTCGCTGCTAAATCTACTCCTCTGTTTAAATAGCAAAAAGGGTTTCATAAAAAAAAGGTTTTTTCCTCAAGATTTTTACTGATGCAATGACTGTTGAATTTTAAGGGTGGAAGAAAGAAAAGGCACCATTGTTTATTATATTCAAAATGTTAATTAATGTATTGCTTGATGTAGAGCAGTACAGAATTTGTTTGATGGTATTGCTTTCACCCAACAAGAAGACAAGTCACGAAAAGGGGTCTATAAAGTCCCTAGAAAAGTTTTATTGACCATGTTACTGTCACAGCAGAACGGTGTGAAAGCAATGGCCTTGTCAATTAAAGCATGCCACAGACAAAATACAAATAAAGATCAGTTCTCTGCTTAGAACCTCCTCAAGATGGGTCTCCTTCTCGGGGATTAGATGGATTTTCCGTGGCTTTCTGGCTGCACAGATATTTTATGGTTCCCTTGGAAGAACTGGAAGGAGCCCTGCTCTCATCAGTTCTGAGGTTTCCTTCGCATCTCTCTCTGTGATTCTGCCTGTGCTGAAACCTCTTCTTGCTCTGTTTTCTCACAGACACTGTTCCTGTTCCCCCTTTTTCTCCCACCAGCATCCCTTATTGAAAATAACATCTCTCTACCACACCTGGGTTCCTCTGATCCACGATACTGCAGCCACAATAACAAACAGGAAAACTTTGCTGCAGAGTTATATTGATTTTTTTTAAGTCCATGTGTCTCTTAACACATAGGCACCTATCAACCACTAATAAGCAAAACTGTGGCATTCAAGAGCTTCTTTCCCTCAAAATATTATTTAATTCCTTTCCTACCAAGACAAAAAGGTCTCCAAGTGGGAATCTTGGAAGAATTCAGAAATCAGAGTGCTCTCTTGATGGTAGGATTCAGCAGAGACTCCATTAGAGACTCTCTTGTGATGGTTTATTTCACTTAACGAGAAGGAAGAAAAAGAAATCCATAAAGCTGTCCTACAGTGAAGGGAAATAAACTCTCATCTGTGTACCACATTTGAATTTCTTTTTTATACTAGTGGCAGCGTGCCAAGAACTAGAGTTAAATACTTTCCCAGTTCACTCTTTTGCCACCTACCACCACATAAATCAATTTATTACCAAATCTACACAAGGTTAAGTAAGTACATGTAACTTGGGCTCAGGTGTGAGTGCAGATGGATTTTAATCCATTTCACAAATCCAGCCACAGATATATTGGTTTCATAGCTTAAAATATGACTCAGGAGAGGAATTGATGAAAGACTACATTTACCGATTATCTTCAGTTTCTTTTTTTCTGAAACCTGCAGGCCCAGCGGAGACACAGAAATGTCTCCACTCACTAAGCAAACCATTATTCATAACATCTGCCTATCCAGTGCAATGTGAGCTCATGTCACTCAGCATTGACACGTCTAGGACTGATATCCAAACAGAACATTATTATCTTTCATGAGAATATGCTAATTCCTTTTGTAGCACTGATATTCAGTGTCCTCTGACATTCACAACATGTTCTGGTGTGATATATTAATTCAAAATTAAAAAAAAAAAAAGAAAGAACCATGCAAAGGCATTGGTAAAGCCAACATACATCTTGTAAAAATTGATTAAAAGAAAGAAATCATTCTCCCAATAAAATTATTTTCCCCGTATAACAACAGAATTTTTACCATTGGTTTCAGTGGAGCCAATACTCCACCTGATATACAGATTTTGGGTTATTAATTAATAGTAAGGTACATTATTAGCTGTGCTATTCAGTGGCAAGTAAAATTATTAAAAGCTTTCTCTTTCCTTTTGACTTCTACAGAACACATTGACTAATTAGCAGAATAACTTCTCTCTAATTTGGTTATTGTGATTAAGTGTGTATTATCACATCACACTGCACTGATATTTCTGCCAGCGTTTTCAAGCAGTGAGTGATCATAACCACACACACTAGACATACGTAATTATAGCACATTATTTCACATAAGAATGACTCTCACAATGTCTTCTTATTCTATTTTCTACAATAGATTACTTCTTTTTCATATTTGACTTCTCTGCCCTTCACCAATGTCCTCAATGATTTCTTCCACCAAGTGCTTTGCTACTTCACCTCCCCTAATTAATTCTCAACTTTAAATTCTCCACTGGCCCCCGTGTAACTCTCTGCAGATACAAAAGCTTTGAAACCAAAATCCTCAGTGAGCAAATGTTGGCCAGACAGATTTTCTTCAAGCTTCTGCAGCTTTCCATGGGATCACACAAAATACAGCCCCAAATCCTGCGCTGAGCAGCACGGTGCACTATTGTACCTCAGTGGCAATGGCATTTTCCCCTTGCTGGATTCCTGAAAAATCACAAAATTATGCTCTGAGTGCAGAGATGCCCCTGCAGATTCACTTTCAGCAATGAGACTTTGCAAAGAGAGAATCTCCTGCAGATCAGCTCTATTTTCCTTCACTTGCCAAAAGAATCCTCCTCCTCGGGGATATGTGTAAGCAGAGGATACAGAATGAAAAGCATTGGATTCCAAAACCTCAGTGAACAGATTTCTGGTTTTACTTAGCTATCTTCAAGAAAAGTGTTTTTTTTTTTAAAAGTTCCCTCAGGTTAAGGGTGTGTTGGGAACTGAGATGGACCCAGTATGGTAAAACTTATAGCATGAACAAGAAAAAGACATCATCCTCTCTCACACATTATGACTTAGCTGAAAAAAAGCTTTCCCTTCAATTTTATAAAGCATTCTTTACTCTCCATTTAATGTTTTTTTAACCATTCTATTCAGTGCAAACAGATGAACTGCAAAAAGTTTGGCCAGGGAGAATCAATGCCTTTATTTGCATTAATCTCTCAGCTCCAAAGCTGATGGACTTCCCAGAGCTGCAGTCTCTGTGTGCCAAATTACCATAAAATGCTCACTTGAGCACCAACTGCAAGGGGGAAAGTGAATAACAGCAAACTGGCAGATCCTAAGTGATATCAGCAGTTCTAGAACTGTTTTGCAGTTGAATCAAAATCACAGTAAAACTCAAGGATAGCAGCTTTTGGTTCAGTTCTGTGGACCTTCAATGACCCTGAGTTCAATGCACACTGAGTTGGGATCCAATGCAATAAATCAATTAATGATTGAAGATATCTGCACTGTATAAAAGTTTCTATCTTGATGACTTTCACCACATTTCCTTTCATTGAGTGTACAGCACTTGATATATTTATTACAGTTGCAATATTTTTACAATGATATCTTTTTATTATGACTTAACCATCCTTTATACATTTTAACACAAACAAGCAGCTAGTTAATAAAAAGTTAATTTACCACAGTCCCACAAGAAGCCAATTTTCAGAACATCTTTCCTATCCTTTCTACCACATTATAAACTACACACATTTATTATAATCTTGCTTGATTTACAATCTCTGCCACTCCTGAATTTAACCTGTTGTACAAAAACAGGCAGCTGAAATTGGAGACAGCTTTTGAGTGGTATTTTAAGGACCTTGGAATCAATCAAAAAAGCAAACCAAACCCAACCCAAACAAAATCAACCAGCTATTAAGTCTACATAACCTATATCCAAAGTTAGAGTTCAACCAACGCCTAAGGGAAAGACAGAAATATTTTGCTCCCAATTTGGTCTCTGGGCACTGTCACATCTCGTACAATATCTGACTCTTTCAGAAATGACATTTTCATGTCATAAAATCTAATTGATAGGCACTTTCAAGTGCTATTTTTAGAGATAACATCCAAGACTAATGAATGCAATCCACTAAGAAGTTTTTATGAAGTTAAATCAAGCTGTCTTATCTCTGCTCAAGTCATGCTATTCTTGACAATAATACACAATAACAGCAACATTCCTCAAATGGAAGTTTATAACCCTCATCTTTGCCTGGACTGAGCTTTCACTTGAAACAATATTTACCATTGGCTGAAAAGCCAAGAGTTCTCCTGTGAGAGGTAAAGTGTGTTTTGTTTGGTTATCCTGAACCCCCTGATCTCTGGATTAGGGATCATCGTGCAGTTGATGCAAGAGCAGATCAGTCACATTTTCTGTGACTTCAGAGTAATTTTTTCATTCTTTTGGAGGAGAGCACCAGGCTGGATAAAGAAAACTGCTATTCTGGGCTCATTTCAGTCTTTCACCTTCTACAGGTTTATCCTCATATTTTCTGTGAGATTTCACCTTTTATCGCATTCCACCAGGAAACTTTGATCCAAAATTTTTACTTTTTATCCTCAAATGACTTCAAGAAACCTGGCTACAAGTAGTGCTTTACTACAGGCCTCTTCTCTGCAATAGAAACCAAAAAATGAAATAGCTCTGCCTTGTTTACCCCCACATGGCTCAGGTGGGTTTGTGGGATTCTTTCCTCATGAAAACTAAGGTCAAGGTCCTCTCATGCTTTTTTAATGATTTCTCTTTCTGGTTGCATTGTCAGTGGGTTTGTACACCTTCCTGTAAAGGTTCCTTGCACAGACTGCAAAACATTTAGCAATGTTAAACTTTACATGGGTCATATTTTGAGGAAAATTATTTTTGATATTTTGAAAAATTAAATGTATAGCAAACAATACATTTCCAATGAAGCATTTTCTACTCTACCATGGCTTCACAAGCCATCCCTCTGAAATTGCCTTGAACTTGCTTAAAGGAATTACACATATAAGCAGACGCAGTCTTCAACAAAAATTTGACTGAATTTAAGCACATTGACTTTTGTTTAGTAAAGAGCCAGTGAACATAATTATACCGTGGAGTCAGGAAATAATGAATAAACTGATCCTTGTGGAATTTTTCTCGCCCTAAATATTTTTAAGACATTTCAAGTGCATTAATATTCATAGGAGCATTGAAAGCGAACCTTTCAATCTGAAAGCACTGATCATCTTGGGAAGGTAAACAAAATGCAGACTTTTGCTGTTGCTGTTGTTGTTCCAGCACTGGGAATCTCCTCATCCCCTTTGGTCACACAAAATAGACATCCTGTCGACTTCTGGTGACTGATTCCACAGGAAAACTCCAGATATTACTTTGCTCAGCAGGCATGGCATTTTTCAGGGTGCCCTCATCTCTTTGGAGGTGGATCCCTCCAAGATCCCCAGCTTCCCCGAGGGCTCTGTCTCACAGACCCACAAAGCAAAGAGCATCAGCAATGAGCCACCAAAAGCATTCTTTCAGTTCCTTCATTATTGAGTTTCTTCAAGCATAATGTAACTGCTTCATCTCTTTGCCACCCCAGCTACCCAAAACAAATTGTTACAACAAAGAGGAGGCTTTCGCCTCACTTAAAAATGCACTTGGAACTAGAAGGAGCATCCCAATGGCTCAGCTGGAGCTCTAGAAAGCAATTTCCATATGGAAATACAAGATCGTGGTGTTAGGGGAGATCAAAATCCAGTATTCCTCAGCTACTTAATAATTTCTCCCAGGCTTCATTAGAAATAGGATTCAGAAAAAATAACTATGGAAATGTGGGACGCAAAACTGCTCTTAGAAGTACTAATCACACATCCACGGCAGGACACAGGACAAATGATTTGGCAGGATGACAGGAGAGGGAACACCGCAGTTAACTTCCTCTTAACCTAGAATACAGCATTTTCCAAGAGAGAAGACTATGAGCAGTAATTTTAAGTCAAGTTGACAGATCAAAGTCCAAATCATTGCAAACTTCAAAACCAAGTATTTAAGGGTTGTATTAAATAGCCTTGAGAGCTCTTAAACACCTTCATCCCTTTTCCACTCAGCAAATACACTAAGGGGAAATACTCATTTAAACGAAAGAAAGAAAGAAAGAAAGAAAGGAAGGAAGAGAAAGAAAGGAAGAAAGGAAGAAAGGAAGAAAGAAAGGAAGAAAAAGAAAGAAAGAAAAGGAAGGAAGGAAGGAAGAAAGAAAGAAAGAAAGAAAGAAGAAGAAGAATTTAAAAAAAGCTTAAATCTGCATGTTATACTGGTAGGGGAAAAAAAAAAAAAAAAAGAGAAAAAAGTCGAGGATAAAAGTGTCAAAAGTAGCCTGAGGTCTGGCAGCTGACAATAGCAACCTGTAGGGAAATCAGTTGGGAAGCTGATCCAGAATCATTCTGGCACAGAGCATTCCCTTTAAAATGGCAATTCACCCCAACTTTAGCCTTCCCGCCAGTCATGCCAATAGCTGGAAATATTTGTCACACAACAAGAAATAAACTCAATTTTACTTAAATCAACACAAATCCTTGACAACTGCGAAGCTACAGTTCATGCACGTGATCTTGCTGCCAGATATATAATTTTTCTGATGAAATGGGGTTTATCTTCCTAATGCCTTGTCAGGTGCTCTGCAGTTGTGGCTTATCTGAAATTCCACCCTTGGGACTGGCTGTGAAAACAAGTAATAGATTGTAATAAAGTCAATCTTTGTTGTGCTGCAGCTCTTCCTTTGCAAAGGTCAGTGCCCTTGCAGCATGTTTGCTCTGTTTTTAATTTGTTAGCATTGCTGTTCAAAAATAAGCCAATTGCTTTCACACGGCTGCATCAAGCACCAGAAATAAAGCAATAAACAGATGGCAGTGCACAGTCTGAGGGTTTGGTTCAGCTCTTGTGCATGCAGCTATCTCCATTCTGCACATCTAGCTTCAGGTGGCCCATCAAGTTAAAAGGGGTTAGCTCCAACTTAAAAATATTGTGTCTATAGACATGAAACTCAAGATCCAAACTCTTCAGAGCCTTGTTATCTTCTTGCTGTGCTTTCTCATTCCTATGATTTTTTGTGCTGTTTTTTGAAAGAAGTGAGGAGGTAAGTAGGGGTGAGAGGAATCATAAGAGCACATAAGTTTCAGATTTCAAACCTTGAAATGATGATGTTAGAGAAAACTCCATTTGAGCTGGATTTCTTTATGCTAACATGAAGCCCCCAAGACAAACAGAATTAAATATATGCAATTCATGAAAGAATATGATGCTATTATCCTAATTTGAAAATGAAGCTGTCAATAAAAAAGAAAAAAACAATTGGGATGAAATCAGAGTAAGAAACAACAAATGAACTCTGTATTTTTATTTTCATCTGCTCTCGTCTATGGTAAAAAGGGTGAGAATTTCTTTTATTGCAGCCAGAACACTTTGATAGAAGTGTTTTCATTTTCTCTCATTCTTCCTCTAAAAGGAAAATATCCATTCCACTGCTGTAAATAACTCAGGTTTCTCAGGTCTATGCCTGCTACAAATTCTTTTATGCTGTAAGTTCCTAACAGCCACAGATATAAACAGACACAAAGAACTTGGATATCACTGACCAAATCTTCTCTGTGTTCTATGTCAATCTCTGACTGGCAGCCTTTAGTTATGCATCACCTGCATAAACTGAATCCACAAAAAGGAGAACAGAGATAAGAGACATAAACCAAAAATGCAGCACTGGAGAATGTGAATTACAGACCTTTATTCTCCTAAGGGCCACCTTATTGGCCACTATTTCGTATTCAACAGCTTGCCCATTAACCCCCTGAAAATACAGTGTAATAAGGAATTAACTTAGTGTTTGCCACCAATTACTGCAAGCTGGGAGCAGAAGCCTGTCAGCAAAATCTGTGGGGTTTTTGAAAGGACAAAGCAAAATTGCAATGGAATTCAGCCTTCCTGAGATTAGCTGAATCAATTCAGCTATTTAAGGCCTTTTACCAAGGTTACCGTAAGAAAAAATAAATAAAACAACCAAAAACGTCCAAAAAGGTCAGCCCATACTGGACATATGGAAGCTGTGTAACTAAAATCAAGTTTTCCCCAGATTTTTTAAGGAGGTATTTAGAATTCCTACTGATAACCTGCACCATGTGGATGCATCAACTGGGCAAGTTTGCTACAAGCAGACAATTAAAAACACAGCAAACTTGCAGGATCAGCCTTCTGTCATCCTCCCATTTTAGAGAGATCTGGGTTTGTGCATGGTCAGCGCTTTGCTAATTAACTGTATTCTGACTATTCTGCAGAAATGATATTTTAGCTTGTAATGTATCAGATGAACATTGTGGTCAAATAAACTTACACTGCAAAATTGAAAAGTCACTGTCAGTCTGCTGCATGTTACCCTGAGAAGGCTTAGAAGGAGCCCAAATGTTGATTATAACAATATTATGCACTTTCTCATAGGAGGCATTTGTACACATACTGGAGTTTAATATTTCAGTATTTGAGCAGACAATGAAGTCTCAAACCAAGAATATTAAAATACTGGTGTCTAATAAGACAAATTTAATGAATATCTCAGGACTAATATGTGATTAATCCAACTTTCTCCACGTTGCTCTAAAAATCTTCTAGACTGTTTACTTAGAAAGGAAGATGCCTTGTGCTTGCAATTCCATGTAATTCACAATCAGAAAAGTAATATTGATTGGAAATGCTTGAAGAAAGCCCTTCAGGACAGTTCTTACTAAAATTTTATGGTTTTTGCTTTTTCTTCTTCTATTTTATTGGCTCAGAACAGAGGTCAGTACATGAGGTATGGTGATTTTTCTCCTTTATCTGATACAGTCTCTTGACATGTGGCAGTCGGATGGTAAAATAATTCTTCACCACATTGAGAGTGTTATTGGGTTTGTTTATTAGGATTCTGTGCTGAAAGCTTAGAATTTAAAAGTTGAAAAGAAAATTTCCCACATTTTGAAGACGGCCCAAACAATCTTTGTGGCAAGCTGGTGCGTTCTCTGAAAGCAGAAACAAAACCCTGACACAACACAGGGGCTGGAAGCTGAAAGATAAATTATGCTTGCTGTGTTTTTTTGAATTGGATCCTGCCTGCATGATCAGCAGCATTCAGACTCCCAGCAGGGAAGTCTCCAAAAGAGAGGGAAAGCTAGGCAGGTGGCTTTAAAGAAAGCACAGAGGAATGTACTGAAGGAAAATTCTGGTTGAGAAGTGAAATTGGTTAAATTGCCTACTGCAAGTCTGTGGAGAAGAAGGGTCTACACTGATTTATTTCCCTGCTTTGAGGGGTGGAGAAAAAACCGTTGCAGAGCACGAAAAGCAAAAGCCTGGATGGAAAACTTGTTCATTATGGACAAGTTCTTTACAGATAATCTGTTTTGGGATGAGACAGAAAGAGGGAGATGCTAAACAAACCACTGAGATAGAGTGAAGGGATGTATTTGGAGGAATCATGCAGCAAAAGATTCACCAAAAGCTGTGAATGCAAGAGCAAGCTCATGAGAACCAAAGATACGCCATCATCTGGTCCTGAAAGCAAAAATTGGGACTGACAGAGCTGTAACGTGCTCCCATCAGAGAGTTTATCCAAAAGACAGAAGTCAGTGCTGCTTCATCACCACCAGCCAGCAGGAGCTCCAAAATATTCAAGACTGGATTAATTATGAATTTTTAAAAGTCAGATCATGGCTGGGAGGTGGGAGGAGCATGCTAAGCTCAAAAGCAGCTACAGAAGGAAAATGAAGAGCAGCCCTTTACAATTACTCAGAAAGAAAAATAGGAGCTGAATTCAGAAGCAGCTGCTTGTCTGGGAATTAAACTCAGCATTCGCCCAGAGACTCATCACAAATTACAAGCTGAGGCTTTAATGCATATCCCCATCTAAGAACACTTTTTTCTATCAAAATAGATGGGACCAAGGAGCCCAAATTACTTAAGCATCTGAGAGGATCTCAGTCTAAGTACCTTTTGTAGAGGTGATCTGTTCCTTCCTCAGGAGCATTCCATGGCCTTCCTGTTCCACAGAACCACAGATTGCTTCCCCCACATATCAGGACAATTTTTCAAATGGTAGAATTTTAAAACTCTGTCTTCCAGGCACCATAAAAATGTCAGTCTTGGTGTAAGGCATGGACTGACCAATTTGTCTCCAGGCAATTTAACTGTACAGAAAGTGCATAACAAATGTCTGGGACACAGCACACGAGACAAAATACAGATTTGCTTTTCCTCCTGCACAATTTTACCAGAGATCATGTACTGAGGATAATGCTCAAATGTGTGGAAATCAGCCACTAATTTAATCTGTGACACTCACCAAGGGTCACACTCTTCAGAATGAAGACACAGCTGTGGAGACAACAAGAGCTTTGGGTTAGACCTGCAATTCAGGTGTCACCAGGAGCTCAGTTTAATTTTTAGAAGGCCCAGAACTCTTCCTTGTGTAGCACACAGAAAAGACTTCCTTATAATCCTGATTTCTAAACTTGCTCTGAACACGTGAAGAACTAATTTCAATTCAACCATGTTTGTGAACAACTCTAAAATGAAGGATAAAACTATTTTTCCAGGATTGGACACTACACGATCAATGCCATCAAACAATAAAATTACCCTTTAAAAAATCACTTTTTTCAGTATTACCACAATACTGAGTTACTTTTAAACCTGATTTTATGCCTCTCTGTTTTAATGAAGAAAAGCAAGAACAAAACCTGAAGAATGAATCACAACTGGGTTTGAATGTAAAGATGTCACCTTCTAGAGAAAACATGCTTACATTTAAAATCAGTTCCTTTGAGACAAGATAATAGGCTTCTAATGACCTAATTAATTTTACACTAAGTGTGTTTTGCAAATGTGCAAAGTTAGACAGCAAATTGCTGTCTGTGCTTTGGTAAGAAATGGCTGTCTCCAAACAAATCTCTAAACCCAATGTACAGTAATTCATGCCGACAGTTTATTCTAATTACAGATGAATATAATGGTTCAGCTGAGATGCCAAATTTCACTGCAAATAACACTTTGCTAGACAGTAAATAAAAGAAAATGAAAACAAATTATTAATCCAAGTTATCTTAGCTGAAACCTTGTTTTTTTCTAAACACATGAAGCTACTGAAAGGCATAATGTAACTGATGGGACTATCTGGGGCTGATTGAGGAAATTAGAAGTTTTTTTTCCAGTAAAACTAACAGACATTTATCCACACTAACACAGACCTGATAATATTGACACTCTTTTTTCTCATAACTCTACCAGGATTCCCTGAAATTGCAATGGGGAAAATTATCATCAACTGAGAAAAATTGAGGTATTTGTCCTTCCCTCTCCCTGAACATGCAGGTTCTGGTCTGTCAAGATGGGCTTCAGGTGTAGAATTGGTATTCAGACTAACGTGGGGTGGCAGTGTAGGAACAGCACCACCATACGTATTTTGAGCATGTTTTAAAGAGAACCCACATCCACTCAGCTGAGGACAAAAGCACAAATTCTCAACACTTGTAGAGTCCCTCCTTTTTCATACTGGTGTCCAGCAAAAAGAATATTCATTACAAAAAGGCTGAAAAATTCTGTAGGATAATATGAATGAGGCATGTACTTAATCCACTAAGATTCCATTAAGAAGCGAGCTGATGTTCAGCCAACTAATTACCCATTCATTAAAACAGAACCATAAATGACATTTCCAACATATTACAAAACCCCTCTGTAGTAATATTTTCCCATCTACATCTATTCTGACATTTATATTCTATGTCTCTTTCATAATTATTTCAAATAATTCCTCTGACATATTGAGGGGAAAATAGCTTAAAAAGAGATTACTTATCACCTACCAATTGCTCACAAAGAAAGGAGCAGGACAAAGTAATTATGTTGGTGTATTAATATAAAATTGATGTGCTTGTAGTCCCTAATAATCACTACTCTGGCTTAATTTTTCCATTGTGAAAATTTTAAGGTGCTTGAAATTATTTGCACACTTCTATAACTCAAGATTCACCATCCCAGAAAAATAGGAACACATAAAACTGACTCATTTGATTCACAGAAAGTGATGCAGCACTGAGAAGTTGGCATTACAAATAAATAACTCAATCCAGAGCTGGTATTTTCATGTCTCAGTTCTGCTGTTGGGGTGGTGCAGCAGCTGCTGCTGTGCACATCAGAAAAGGAAAGTGGAGAGAGGACTGCGCAGACATCTCCTCAGACAAAAATGAACATGGTTTCAACCAAAAGAGAACTTGTTGCTCAGTAAAAATTGTTATTTCTTGAGTGTTCGCTCAGGCACTCCCTGCCCCTCTTGGGCTGGTAATGAGCAAAGCTACACAAGCTGACAGTTTGCTGGAAGTGCTACAACCTCGGGGATATTTAGGCCAATAAAATCTCTAGCTCTCTACAAGTGGCTTATTTCAGCACATTTTCATATCAAGATCTTTGTATCAAGATCATTTCTTTGGTATAACACTACCGTATTGTTAATGTCTTATTATAAAAAATAAATAAATAAAATTTCTCCTTCACACCTTGGTCCATGTTCTGGTTTCTAAACTGCACTTTCTTTGAGCAGTCTTTCCATCCTTGCACCTTTATCTTACAGTTGCTGCCCCTACCCCTCTGCAACTACACATTATTCTGACCTGACTTCTTCTAATGATATTTGCACTTAAAATCCATTGAACTTTTTGCTGGTCCCAGATTTAGTTCCAATCAAGAAAACATAGTAAAAAAAAAACCCAAAAAACCCCAAACAAACAAACAAACCTTCAAGAAAACCTAGCAGAAAAACCCTTCAAGAAAACCTAATTTAAAAAAAAAAAAAACGAACTTCAAAAAAACTTAGTCAAAGCCAACTCTGCATTCCAGCACATATCTGATGAGATAACGACATCTGAAAGATAAAATAGATAAAATGGCCCCAACACAGGTTTGCAGCCCTGCAAATGTTCTCAGTGCCATAAAAAGAAAAAGGTGGGATGCCAGGGTTTTATCATGCGCCGTTTAGGGATAAAAGAAGCTACATCTGATGCTGAAGCTACAGCTCCTACTGCATCTACAAAAGAGCTGACCTACATAATCAAGAGAATGGCTCATCCCTCCGAAGGATTTCTTTCCTTTCAGTTTCTGCCATTACCAAACTCACGTAAGGCAGAAAACACCTTGGCCAAGCAATTGTAACAGCTAAGAGCCTCGATAGAGAAGTGACCTCCCTGACACCACCTCAGCTGCAGTGCTCAGCACCCTAAGGATCTCTGGAGGCTTCAGCAGAGCTGGGTGTGCTCACAAATTCATGTTTCTGCCAAATTCCAGATATAGTCTGCGACCTGGACTGAATCAGCTCCTGTTTGAGGCAGAAACAACGAGGTATGATCACGAGACAGATGCTAGAATGCAAAGAGCTCTGGCAAGCATATGGAAAAGAAAGGAAAAAAAAAACCTAACGAGGTCTTTAGACACAAAGGCTGCTAAAGGTTTCAGTGCCATGAGAAGGTGGGATTTCTGCAGAAGTTCCTGACTGCACATCCACACTGTCCCTAATGCACCCACCAGAGGGGAGCGCCGAGCTCGATGGCATCACACAGCCACTGCACTCTCACCAGCACTGTACAGCCAAATATTGACCCTTCAGGAAGAGACACAAAGCTCCCAAGCTCATAAACTGACCGACTGCCCATGTTCAGAGTTTATTTTTAAGGAAACTTTCTTAAGATATACAAGGGTTAAGAGATCCATACTCAGAATAGCAGGGTGGGCACAGACATGAAAAACACAAAGGACTTTTTTCTGAATTAGCCTTGTCAAAAAACAAACCTCAGAATTTGTAGTTTCCACCAAAAAACCCAAAGGCTTTAATGCAAAAGAGGTTTGTTTGCCCAGTTTCTGTACCACATTAAATTAGAAGTTGGATAAATTGTGGCCAAAGACAATATAATGATGGCAAGAGAGAGCTTGTAATGTTCCTTGATTTCCTAATTCTCCAATGAATGGAGACCCAGGACTGAAAAGAGCATTCTGGATTAGCACGAACAAACTTAGGAAAGATGATAAAGATCAGCACAAACCCTGATAATTCTACTTCCCACTCAGAAGCATCCAAAAGATTCATGACTCTAGACAGTTACAGATAATTTAATATATATGAAGAAAAAAATAAAGACAAGTCTCTCAAAAAACTTTATGAAGAAATCTTAGAGATTTAAGCAATGCCTCACAATAATTTGTAATAGGATTATTTTCACATAGATTTTTTTTGCCCTGAAAACTACTTTTACATTGGCTTTAACATACTTATAGGTCACTACACAGACATAATTTGTTGCAACCTGTTAGGGGAGCTTTTCCTGTGAAAATGGGGTGATTAAACATATATAATATGGGTCATGATCATCCACTGGTGTACTTTCATTTCCTTGGTGTGAAGCTCTCACTGAGTAAGGATTTCAAAAAGAAACCATTCTGTGACAAAGTCACTAATATGAAAAATAGTCACAGTGTCCTCTTTAAAGCACACAGCATTTAGTTTACATTTTAATTACAGAAAATTCTTCTACAGCGATTTAAAGGAAAAATATTTTTCCCATTGTGCACAATCTTTTTTTCCCAAATTCCACATTTTGACACAGTCTCATCAAGAATTTAAGAACAGCTGTCTTCGAAATAAATTGGTACTAAACAAAATGTGTTTACTCTCTGTATGTGAAAATGTATTGTTAAAAACAGGACGCGAGTATCTTGGAACAAATTTTAGAGCAGATGCACGAGGTAGTGCTATTAAATAGCAGCGCTTTTAAGGCTCTTCAAAGCAACAGTCCGCAGGCAGTGGGAATGCAGCACCAAGATAAAATACCTATCAGTGGCACTACATTCTGCAGCAAAAATAATTGATGAGGAGTTGGGCAGAGTGGATTATAAATTGCAGGGTGCATGCAGTCATTTCTGCTCTGGTCAATGTAGATATTAGACGTGTGGCATAAAGGCAGTTGTTGGTACAGTAGAGGGCAGAATAAGCCACTAACAAGGAGGATTATATTTTATTGATTGGTAAGAGATAAAACACCTATATTATCCAAAATTAGTTTTTAGTACCTTAAGAAAAAAAAAAAATCTCTTTCTGCAAACCCTGCATCAAATATTAATCAAGTAATAATTAAATGGGATAAAGAAAACTGTCCTGGTATCTCACTTGCAATCATTTTCTTGGTGTGTAAAATAAGCCAAGCATGACTGAATAAAACTGCAGTACTCTAATACTGGATTTTTAAATTTTAATGTTCTGTTTTATTCCTAAACCCTTACTAGAAACACCACTTCTAAATGATAACTTCTGGTAGTCTATGGAATGACAGTGCTGCTTATCCACAATGCAGCGAGACTGGAGAGCAGGCCCAGTGCAGCAAGAAAAGGCTTGAGATTCCTCTTTTGTATTAGCTGAACCATTTCCCTCTCACTGCAGGCTTTTTTAATTATGTTTCTGAGGCAGAATACCAAGGTCAGAGAGAGGCAGGTACAAAAGACCATTTACCTCCCTGCTCAGTCAGCAGTTACACACGTGCTTAAGTACTTTTTAAAGGAAAGAACTTCTTCACCAGATGCTTAAAGGATTCCTGGCCTACTGAGGGGTGCACAATTAAGCAGTCAAGATGCAATTATGAGCTCAGGTTCTACAGCTTCTGAGCTGGACTCTGACAGTGGCTGTTTCATTAACTAAGTCATTGCAGGTACAGTGGGCTGTTACACTAATTGTGGTTAATGGGAAGTTCTTGTCTGACATCACAACAGAGAGGGATCTTTAACATACAATAGATAAGGTAATAAATATCAGAAAAAGGTCTTTTAAGAGATACCTTTTTAATTATCCTAATTCCTTTGATTGCAGTGCGCTCTGGAGCCCAACTAACTCCTCCTGTTAATGTCCATTGTCTTGCCAGTGGTACTCACCCATGGACTGGCTTTTGCAGATTATATTCTCAGAACAAAAGCAAAGTATTCATGATTTCAATTACAAATTTTTTGGTAACACTCCAAGACAGACAAGTTATAGCCTGTTACAAGTAGGTTGAGTGAGAGTGGAGCACTCAGCCTGGTAAAGAAGTCATGGTCTGCTTTACGTGTGTTCCAAGCATCTGATTTGAGAACAAATTATATGAAGTATTTATGCACTTAATCCTCTGCAGAATTAGGATCTTAATATGACAAATACTGTTAAAATAATATTCAAAACTATTGGTGCTGAAGGAAAAAAATGTGCCATAAATGTGCCTGTTCGGAGATTACAATTGATGGCCACCAAAATGTGTCCTGGCTAATCTGCACTTCAAAGACAAAGTAGGTTTCATTTAGTTTGAGCCTCTACCTCTCACTGTACTAAATTTAAATAATACATAAAACTTATAGCTCTGAGAAAAATCGGGAATGAGGCAGCAGCAAGTGCCAGAGGGATCCCAGCTCACGGACTGTGGGACTTTGTTGGCTCAGAAGCCAACGAGAGCTGCGTGGCTCCTGCAAGGCTCCAGCCCAGCTCAGTTACAGCCAGACTGGCAGCCTGACAAGACCCTGCATTCCCCAGCTCTGCAGTCCTCCAGCAGCCAGGGCGGAACTTTCTCGCCCAGGGAATTCCTACAGTTTGGGTTCCGTCAAATCCCTTTTACTGCGAAACATCAAAATCCTCTGAAACACGGACATTGTTTTCCTACAGCCTTGTACAGCTTTAAATTTTTCCATGCATTGCACCTCATTCCTACCTCTGAGATGAAACAATATTGTGTTTGGGGAAGATTCTTTCCAAAATATTGTTCTGGCTGCACACAGATGATGCACACGGAGCTGAACAATGCTGCACCTGCTGCAGAGACACACCTGCACCGCTGAGGGGTTTGCCTTGGGGATCCAGGCCAGGACAATTCTATTATTCCACCCCCTGGTCGGCTGAAGGCAGGCTGCCCAAAAAGCAGAAGAGTTCTCTTTAAAAGAGCAGGAAAAGGAGCAGATGGCCCTGAATGAGGATATCATACTTCAAGAAAATGAAAGTTATTAAAAATGAAAACCGCCGAGTTAAATCTGAGGAAATAAAGCACTTTAACTTTGCATAGATGTGATTTAAAGGCTCTATAAAAGACCTGACATAAACTTGGAGCAGATAACAAAATAGGCTCTAACCTAGTGACCAGAAACATTCTCTATCTACTTTCAGAGCACTTAGTTTGTAGCACATAAAATATTGAGCTAAAAAAGAACTATTGATGTAGATGTAATGGATGTGTAAGCAAACTTGCTTTTTGTGTACATCTTAAAAGTAATTTAGAGCCTCATATGTTGGGAATTGCTGAGTCTAATTTTTAGCCTGGAGCAAATTTTTATAGCTAAATATCAAACTCTAATGATAAGGGTTTCTAATGGTCAGACTTAACTACTTTTCTGCTGCCAGGTATTCTAAATATCCCAGCCTACCTTTCCCAGAGCTGATTCCACAAAACAGGCTGTTCACCCTCTTTACATAAACTCTAAATTTCTAGAACTTGAAATTAGGCATTATTTGGAGACATTTAAATCTCATCTGTTTTAATGGAGAGCATGTGTTCATTTTCTTTCAAACTACCTTTGAAAGGATCATGAGCAAGTAATTAAAACTATTAGTTGACTTTTCAGTTCTCAACAGCTCTATGTTGCCTAATTTTTTTCTCTTTAGAAATGGTAAAGATATTCAAAACAAATAATTGTGAGTTGCTAAGAAAATCGAAACTCTGAGTGTTCTTCATTTCATTCACATCAGACTAACATCTCTTGACTTCTCAGTTTAAAAACAACACTTTTTTTGCAGTTGATGTAAAATAAAGAACAAAAGTGTCTGTGCTTTTAACCAAATGAAGGCAGAAGTGCGAACACAATTTCTTGTGCCTAATAGCCTTCAGTATTCGTTTTCTGGTGACCAACTTAGAAGGAAAATGTTTCTTATTCTATAGTGTCATTCATTCAAGGAAAGAGTCGTTCGGAAATGTTGTTATGAAAATGTTATTAAATTTTTTTTTGCCTATTCCACGTGGAACTGTATTCTTTTAATGCTGGACAGCTCAAAGGAATTGGTAATAAATCAGAGGCAACCCAGGAGCAAAGTTCTACCTTCTGCAGGGCCAAAATTTAAAAAAAAAACAAGCAACCAAACAGGACACACACACGTTGCAGGATGGAAGATTTCCATGGATAGCAAATCATGGTTTTCCCTCATCTTTAACGGAGTGCCTCAGTCAGGGGCAGAACAGGAAATAAATTCAAGATTTCCTAACTTTTAATTGTGTCACACACACAGAACATTCAAAGTGTTTCCAGCTGATTTAGATATTCTCTGAAATCCTTCCCAAGACTCCCAGAAACTGATGAAAAAATCAGCAGAGAAGTCCAAAGAATCATCTGGCACAACTTGGAAGAGAATCCTTGGACTTGCATCCTTAATACCTTTTCATTTAATCCAATATATTGGGCACACAGAAAATATTACTGCCTCAATTTTTCAATTAACTACTGTTGACTAATTGCACTGCTATGGTTTATAATTCAGCAGAATATACAGTTTAAACAACAGTATGACAGAGTACAGCATTACACTTCCTTAACTCCTGAAAAGGAACGAAAAATAACAAAGCCTAATAAATTACGAAAGGACTGAATTACATATTTTTTACTTAAATGGTTAAGTTGATAAAGAGCTGAAATCCAGTATTAACTAAAAAAAAAAAAAAAAGAATTTTTTTCAGTGATTTAAATCTGTTGATTGCTGAATTAATTGTATTTGCACAGTAATGTGTAAGTACTAGAAACTGCAAAAGGAAAAGTCCTGAATATCAATTATGTTAATTATGATTGCAGACTATTGGGAAAAAGGAAAAGAACAGTCTTTTTTCCCTTTATTTTCTTTAGTATGTGCTTTTCTGTGCACAGTGGTAAGATGAGAGCTCCAGTTGCTATAACAACTTAACTGTCTATTATAATCAACAATCATCTAAGTTTAATTGCCGTCCTGCCCTTCCAAACCAACAGCAGTTCTATGAATGCCATAAATTTTGCTACTAAAATCGATTCACCATCTCAAAACAAGCTGGAGTACTCTTACCCATCAGAGTTAGCCTGGAGTTGTCTTTCCCTTCCTCACTGCAGCACTGAACCATTCCAAATGCTTTCCTCTGTCCATGAGAAAAGTCTTGGGACGCTGGTCCTCTGATTTAATCCAAACCTAAATATAAACCAGAACTGAAGCTCAATGTTTGAAATAAAATAAATTAAAATAGCAATTCAAGATTTAAAGCATAGCAAATATTAAAATATTTTTTCTGAGAGTATAAACATCCCTACCTGGTACAAAAGAAATTCCAGTTAGGCTGCCAACAAGTTAAATTATAAAAAATAAAGTAATGGGAAGAGAGTATGGAGACCCAATGAATTTCAAAATCTAGTGTTGCAAAGAGAGTAACTACAAAGATTATTTCAAAATTTATATTGAACTATAAAAATTTCTATTGTTGGCCTCACTAATGTTTTCTTTCAGTAATCAACAAAATCACATTTGAGAAATGGGAAATTTGTTACCATTCTTCAAATACTCTCTAATTCAGGCCCTGTGGGGTCAGAATAAAATTAAGCCTTATCATTTACCCATTAATTATGATGCTGATCTGTATTAAAATGCCTTGTAAGCTACATCAGAAACAGGCAATCAGAGCAGAAGGAAAAAATGGAATCGGCATCAAATACGTCACGGTTAAACAGAAGCTAAAAGAGGTTCTTTACATAAAGCAGAAAAGATAAACAAGGGATGCAGTATTAACTGAGATAATTGATCCTTTCTGAACAAAAACAACGAAGGCTCAAATTGTGCTCAAACTCATGTGCTTTTGCAATTGCTGTTTCCTGCCTCGTGTCCTACATCTCTTTTATAGTCCAGAAACTTGAAAATAATGCAGCAGCAGCCCAGAGCAACACTGAAAACATCAGGTGCATGACCTCACTTTCATTTATAGCACAAGGCAGAGATCCCAGAAAACTATTTAAATGCAATAGCTAAAGCTAAACCGAAGCGTGAAACTCGATAGTACAAATGATTCAGCCACAGGCAAAACTTTTGGCAAAGTGTTAATTTGCTAACTACACCTCTATGAGGGTTTTATAATGAAAATGCAGCAGATGCATGAGAAAAACCAGAAAGGTGGAATTTGCCTGCGAACGTGGCTGTGGGTGCAGCTAAGAGAAAAAACCTCCCATCATGCAATTCTATCAGGCTGTAGAACAATCAAAAATATACTAGCATTTAATGTCTATTCAAGCCTTTTTGTATATTTATTTGTCTGTTTCATTCAATTATAATGAACATCCTACAATCAATGAATATAATTTGCATATATATATATATATATACATAAATGCATAAGGACTTTCTCAGGAAGTCACAGCACTGTAAAAATAAATTGTGCCGAATTTTTGGACAGCGACGGAACAGTTCTTTTATCAGAAATCAACAATTCAAAAACATAATAATGAAATAAGAACAACTGATAGTCTTTGCCGAGATCCAGTTTGCAGAATTGCGGTACTGAAGAAATGGAATGAGCTTTGACTTCTGTTCCAAAAGTAGCATTTCTTAACATAGCAAAAACTGCCTTTCTTTCGATCTTAGTTTATTAGATCCAGATCAGAGAATAGAACGAACTATTTATCTTTAAAAAGGAATATCTTTTTGATTATATGTCATAGCAGAAATCTTATCTTTGTCTTGGAAGTTGGAGACTAATGATGACAGCATCAGGAGTCTGTGAACCTTGACAGAGGCTCAGCCAATTACGAGATGAACGATGAAGATGGAAAGTTCTTTACTCCTCTGCGACATTTCTGGAAACCATAATTCTGCAAATCTAAATGGAGTCATTGCTTTTCGCCCCCGTGGGCAGAGCCATAATTCTTCACATATGCATTCTAACTGGGTTTTCTAATAGCTCCGTTCATTTCTCAATCTCTCTAATAAGATTGCCAGAGAGGACAGCTTGTCTCTGGCAGATTTCTCTTCCGAAAGGACAAAAATCATCTGGGCTATTATTCAGCCTTTCAGCATCGCATTTGGGTCATCAGAACTTGTCAAATTAAACAAACTAATATTGCAGTTTGAAATGAAAAATGAAAGAGACAAAGGAAGGCTCTGTGCTTCCTGTGGCTTCCACACTTCGTAAAGTCCAACGTGTTTGAAAAGCAACTCCTCATCTCTGGAATACAGAGCAACATTTATTGGACTGAGGTCAATACTTGGAACTCACTGTGTGGTGTGAAAATGTTCACATTTAGAATTTTCAAGCAACTAATGAAGTACCATTGCACATAATAATACTGGAATGTAGAAAATGAATTAGCAAAGGCAATATTGAGGCAATTTCTTCAGGCAAAACATAAGTCAAAAAACTCTCAGTCAAAAACCAAACCAAAACAAACAAAAAAAACCCAACAAGCTTTTAATATTCCCAAACAGGCTTCAGCAAAAAAGAAAAGCAGTCTGTAAATAAATAAATTTTCCAGTCAAGTTAGGGAAAATTATTCTTGATTATACCAATGATCTATCCTTACGACGCATGAAATATTTAGCTCAGAGTAGCAACAAGAAATTGCCACAATCTTTATTTTAAAAAACATGGCAAGTGAGAAGTTTACCTTAATTTATATATATGTGAAATACCTACGGCATCTTATTTCACTTAATTATTCTGCATGAACCGACATGAACCACCCAAACACATTGGTTTAAAAACTGCATCTCTTTGCAGAACTAAAAAAAAACTATTCGAAATATAAAGTTCTAAAATTCTATTAATTCAGAGGCTGAGAAAACGACCTTAAGTGGGAAGGGTCTGCATATAATTTTTCTGCTACTCAGTGAATATATATATTTTCCTCTTTTAATTCGATATTTCTAATGATTTTATTTTATCTTAATTCCACCAAATACAAGAGTTATTAAAGCTAAATTAACATTTTGCTGTAGTGGTTTCTTCTTAAATTCTCATTTCTTACCGAGGTGTCCATTTCAACCAACTCTTGAAGAAACAGAACACCATTATTCACATAATCATATAATAATTCACCTGCTCCTACCATGGCAAATTCAATTCCCTCATAGTTCAAAGACAGAGAAGAAAAGAAATCTTCAGGTTCATTGTTCATTTGTAAAGAGAAAATGGAAAGAGAGACTGAAGAAAGGGCTTGGATTTTGATAGAGTTGCCTTTCTTTGAAAGGGAGAAAATATCAGAGAGTGCAAATATTGCAGTGAGTGAAAATAGGGTTGACATCACAAGCAGTGTTTGTTGTCTGATGGAAAATGTGCCTTGGAAAACTTAGCAAACAATATCAAAAGCTTAGGTTTTGTCTGCAGTACTATGTACAGTTTGATACAATCCAAACCATCCAATTCTTTTCATACAGTAAACTCCAATTGCTTGGAATCAGATGCAGTTGACTGCAGTTCTTTGCATGACATTTTCTGGCAAGTTTGAAAATGAGACCAAATCCTGTTTACTGACAGTGCACAGTACCCACAGTCTGACTGAACAGGAGTGTCTGGGGCTGAGAGTGTGGCTATAAAATAACAAAATGCCAAATGCAGTTCTTCTCCACAGTAATGGATTCTCGGACAGAGCCAAGGAACAAGACAGTGCTGAGAGAACATTTCCTTAAATAAATTGCTTCAAACGTTGCCTTGATTTCAATGGCATGTTTTGTTTTAATGTGGATTTCTTTTTTAGGCAAACACTGATTGCAAAATATCCAAAACACTGACTCATTACTTCTCTGAGAAAAAAATGCTTTTCCTCCAAAATGGTTTTAAAAAGAAATTAAAAATAAAAGTGAGTTTAAAACACCAGAATACTTCCCGGAACTTGTGGAGTAAATCCACCTGAATGCACTTTTTTCTTTCATGTGCCGTTTGCATAATTCTGTACATGACATGTGTATTTTTTGGACAGATGGACAAGAGGTGGGAGGGTGCCCGGGCAGGGCAGAGGGACAGTCCCTGCCATGGCATGTCATTCCCAGCCGTCACCAGGGGTGGCCCAGGGTCCTTCCAGAGCCACCCTTGCTCAGGACTGGCTGGGCGTTGGTGTCCTTGGGGGGAGCGGCAGTCACCTCTGGTTTCACTTTGACTTTTAATTCTTTATCAAACTCTCTTTGCCTTCACACGCGACTTTTCTCTCAGTTATTCTCTGCACCACCCTGGGAGCAGGGGGTGAGTGAGTGCCTGTGCCATCCCTGGCTGCTGCCAGGGCTCAGCCAAACCTCTGTGAGCTCCTGCCGAGCAGCACATGCCCCTGTTCTTGTTCTTTGGGGGGAACTCTTAAACCTGACCCATCCAGGCAAACCTTGTCCTGATTTGAGATCCAACGTTTGTGTTAAAAATTCCTGTCAGTAACGCTGAACCCAGGATAAAGTAGTGAAAGTCAGTATATGCAGAACCATAAGAGCTAGATCAACATTTTCTTTTATGTTCAAATGCATATTTTTAGAGGAAAATGTACTGATTAAATCTGGAGCTCTGAAATAACACCTTTTTTTTTTTTTTTCTTTTTTTTTGCTTTGCTATATGCATTTCAGTGCTTTTGTATAGCTGCTTTACAACTTGAGAGCTACCTTCATGATGTTTTTAATTAAAAGACATTAAACACTTCAAAGAACAGCTAACCACATTGCCACTTTGCAGCTTCCTTTGTTCTGCTCAAGTAATGCCAGAAACTGCACACCACTGACACCTTCCTGGGATGCAAATGTGTGGTTATCTGAAAGCCTCCACCAGCTACAGCCTTTTCCTCAAATTACTCAATTTAAGCTTTTGGTAGGTTTTGGCTCTTCTATTTGCTTGTGTTGGCACCAAAAGGGACCATGTTCAGAAAGAATCAATTGTTGGGTCAAGGAACACAACTACATCAGCACAGGATTTTCACATTATAACCCTCGTTTTAGTTTTAGCCTTCAAAGGAAAAGGTTCATTTTCTTACATTAAATACAACTCTTCAGTTATAAACCATTTGATTCACACTCTAAATAAAGAATCAGTTGATACATTTATCTTACAGTTATTCTAATTTTTAAATCTTTTTTGCAGTGTAACCGGTCACCAGGAATTTAAGTAATATACAGCATATATACAAATTCTGTAAATGGCAAACTGATTTTAGACTCATAGGCCAAACTGTCCAGCTGTTTGATCTCCTCCTGCCATTCAGCCAACAGTATCAAAAAAGCCATTTATAGAATATTCCCAATGACCATGGGAATAATAAGAATAATACCCTAATAATACCATTTGCCCAGAGATGGAGGAGGCACTTGACACAAACCCAGGTGAGCTGCTTTGATTCTGCACTTGGACTTGTGTGCCAGTTTTGGCAAAAAAGTGAAGTCTGCATTTCAAACTGTGCACCATTCTTTCGATGTGATGCGTTTTTTCACCAATAATCGTTTATTGAAGTATAGGAAACAATCACTGCCTTCCCATTCTGGCTGCAAAAATCTCATAATTCTTAAACTACATTGTTCCTGCCCAATGCATGCTAAAACCAGGTTAAGTGAGATTAGCACTGAAAACAGGTTAAAAATAGATTCCTACAGGAGAGAGAGATGGATTTAAATGTTACATATTCTGGAGGAGGAGCAGGGGGAGAGGGGACTAAGAGGTCTCACAAGGGGGATTAGACTTTGCTACTTAATAAAATATTAAGTGACAATCAATCAAACCGGAATGTGAGGTTAGCACAGTTTTGCAGAACTGCTCTTTTAGGATTTGTTTTCTTTAAAATTTGCATTTCTTTCTGCATGCTTGGGAGACGTACGAACGTTGGCTTTTTAATGATTAGAAATGGCTTTGATCTTGACTGCTTGAAGGAACATAAAGATATAAATAGTGTGAGTGGATACTATTAATCCTCATAATGACAAACAGAACAAAAATCCAAGTTAAGCTTTTCTGAATTTTTCAAACGTACCTTAGGAAGTTCAGTTTTAAGTTAAGTTCATGCCATTCCTCCGGGAATGATCTGTGGAGAGATCAGGGCCCCCAAACACCACCAGGGCCAGTTTAGCAAAGAGAAGAAGGCAGGAAATCAAAAACATCAACTTTCTGCTAGAGTAGCTGCCACTTTCCTTTGAGACGGACTAGGGAGTAAGAAAATTTCCTTCCTGCTGCAACATCCCTGCCAAAATAATGGAATAATGTGGGATGGCCAAGTATGAGAATGAAAATAACCCACTGGCAAAAGGAAATGCCACCAGTAGATAATAAATGCCCAGAGGCCAGGGTTTGTTGGCTGTTGGTAAGGTGTGAAAATACAACTCGTATTAGAGGAATTTTTATCCAGACAGCTTCAAAAAGTAGCCCTAGTGTCACTAAGATGATGGAATTTTCTGCATCTGTGTGAGAGAGCAGTGAGGAAGAGCTGTTATAATTGAAAGGAAGAGCTGTTATAATTGAAAGAGGAAATTTTTAAAGGTAAAATGCTAAACAATCCAAGAAAAGTCTACAAGACAACACCTTTATTGTATCTTCAGATACAATAAAAATTATCCTCAGTGCAGGAACCCAGAGCTCCAGAAGATGCCTGTCCCACAAAGTGATAACTTTCAAAATCCTTAAATGTGGGGACAGCATTGCTGAAACCTGAGCTCTTGATTCCCCAGGGCCATAAAGTATCATATAGGTGTGTAAATATATAATCTAACCTAAAGCCTCAACCTAAACCTAAACCTTAGCTTTCAACACCAGCTTTAATGCAATTGATTACTTCTAGTGAAACCATAGAAAATTCAATGGACTATCAGAATTAAAGGAAAAAGAATGGATCAATTCCTCCAACAATTAAAGTAAAATTTTAGAGAATTCTGCTGCATTTTTCAGTATTTAATTGACTGAAGGACAAATTCTCCTTCCTTCCTTTATGAGTTACCCTATTTTTTTTCATAGATTCTTTGTATTCAGGGGCTATTCAACTAAAAGAAAATTAACTTGCAGACTAAGAAGTATGGTAGCAGAAAATAATTAACTAATCACTGAAAAAAATTCAAAACTCTTATGTCAATCAAAACTGCAAAGTCATGGGAAAAGGACAATATATTGCTATAGTGAACATTTTTCTCAAGGCAATATATGCAACAGTGAACATTTTTAGTAATTTCATAGCAAAGCACATGAAGACAAAGCAATTAATTAGTTACTTCAGTTTCCCCCTTTTCTACTAATTTCTTTTTGCATACATCTGCACCAATGTATTGAATTTTAAACTAAAATATAAAGCCACAAATCTTACGCCCCATTTCTCAAAAGATAATGAATGTGTAAAAAATTTCATTTCTTAATTTAAAAAAAAATTATTATTTGGACCAGCTATTTGTAATAAAAGTACTTTCACTAATTGCTATTTGAAAGGAATATTACACAAAATAGCTGCACTAAGTCTTGTTACTCAGGGAAGCCTCTCTCTCAGTGATAATCTTTCAATGCTAACCATGTTTGTACTCAATGGAGGAGTAAAATCACTTCATTAAGTTATTTGTGAATTTTTTTTATATTTCCAACAAATTGCAAAGCTTTGATCTTCTGGAAAGCACAACCAATAGGTAAATAAGATGTTAATATTATGGGATTGTTATTTTCAAACCATTTGAGAAAACTTCCACCCACCCAAGCGCACACACATTAGAGAATGATGTATATACAAAATTAGAGAGCTCAGCATCCCATGGAGAAGGATGATGGGATATAAGTATCTGTGGTTAACTCCTGGGTTCCTCTAAAAGAACACTAAGTGGTGCTTTTCAATTTTGCTGTAACAGCTGCTTTTATTTGGGAAAACGGGAGGAAGATTCGTACTTAGCATGATGCATCACTAACCTTCTCCTTGTTCCATAAGAGCTATTGCTTTCCCAAGTACATCCCTGATTGTGTGTGGAACAGAAGAGCCATTTGAAAATAAAATTTCGAGAAACGCAAACAAAATCAAAGTTCCAAACGCCAAAAAAAAAAAAAAAAAAAAAAA